>JAYESA010000009.1:166131673-166424173 GCA_036927795.1 Iris macrosiphon | reverse complement strand
CCACAGCCACCACCCCCATCCGCTCTGCCTCACCACCCTCCGCCGAACCACCCTGCCCTCACCGCCTGTCACTACCACTTTTCCATATAAGGGCATTTGTGTAATTTAACTATTTTAAAATAATTATGTATTAAATTATTTGCTGAGTTTTATAACTATTATATATTGTTAATAATATTTAGTTTTAGGTCTAACCCTAGAAATCCATTAGGACAACCCTAATTTTAAACCCTAGTTAGAAAACCCTATTCTAGCAAAACCCTAGAATTTAAAATTAGGGTGAACCCTCAAAACCCTAGACTGACTTAACCTGAGTCTATTAGGTTCTACATGAGAGGGCCAAGGGGTTTAACCTAAAAAAAAAACTAGGCATAGAAACCCTAAACCTAGGTTTAATATAAAAAGAAGCCTCTCACAAAGCCATCATTCATGTAAACAGGAGAAACCCTAGCCTCCACTAGAGAAATCCATCTCCCCACTCCAAAAATTCGAAACCCTAACCCTAGGTTCCATTTTCTCCACCTCCAAAGCAAGAGAAGAAAAGAACGTGGGTCAGGGAGCCTTGGAGAAGAAGAGCCTCGTTGAAGAAACCTTCCCCTGCAGGTAAAACCCTAGTTCTACTCATTTAAATTCTGTGTACAGATGATAATGGCCATTAGGAACCCCCAAATCTGTGTGTAATTCGATTCTAGGGCTTTGGATTAGGTTTTGGTGACCCACATGGGGTTTTCCCCAATTATTAAGAACCCTAACCCTAGATTTTGGTATGTGGACTGATTTCATCTCCTCTGTGTAAGTTGAACCCGAATTTGTAGGGTTTTTGGATTAGGAATTCATGGGTTGTATGTATATTGGTTTCTTGCACTGCATGTGTTCGATGGAATGTTCATTTAGGGTTCATCCATCTAAGGTAGTGGATGTATGCATATCTTGGTTTATAGACTATATATATATTACCATTGCCTGTGTTCTAGTTATTTGTTAGTTTTCATATGTTTAAAAGTGAGTTCTGTACAATCGGGTATGAGTAATTGGGGGAAAACTGTGTTGATTCACTGTACATAGTCGGGTTCTGGGGGATATACATGTGCCTGTACAGTCGGGTTTCCCTTGGGTATTCAATGGGCAGGAGGTAGTGTGTGAGTGTTCAATAACTGTGTATATGTATATGTGTGTTCAGTGTGCAGAAATTGTTGCTGTGTAGGTGTGTCCAGACTTGTGCAAACTGGGTCTGTGTGAGGTGCTCAGTTTTAACTGGGTATTGAGTTGGTCAGTGAGTTGTGTGTGTGTGTGTATCCTAGTTAATTCCAGATTCCTAAACCTATGTATCTTGGTGTGTGAGACTGTGTGTGGAGTATCAGAACAGTGAGCAGAATTCATTATGTGCAGTAGGTATCAGTGAGATGGTAGGGAGGGGTTTGATTTCTGTGCTGTGTGCACATAGTGTGTGTGAGTGTCATGTGTATCAGTGTGCTGAGTGAATTGGGGGTAGTGAATAAAGTATCAGTTAACTGATACTGGGTATCAGTGAGCCAGTGAGTTAGGTTATGTTAGATGTCTGTGTGTGCAAGTGTCTATTGTGAATACTTAGTGTCAGTATGTGTCTAACTATGGGTAGATGTGTAGCTGTTGGACTATGCAATGCAGTTAAGTGTGTATTGTGTGTTATAAATTTCTGCAGTGTATTATTGTGGCTGTGCTAAGTTCACAGAGTGAGGTGCATTAGATTTCTGTGTCTGTGTAGCTGTGTCTACATGTATAGGTGTGTGTAGGGTGTTATGTACATGTGTATTGTGTAACTGTGTATCAGATTTAGGGGGGGGGATGCCTGAGTTCTGTGCATTCAGTGTGTGTGTGTTTTAGTGACTGTGTGCATAGGAATATGTATCAGTATACATATTAAAGGGTGTAGGACAGAATGCCAGGCCTGTGTAACTGAGGAAGTTCTCAGGGGGGTCTAGGAAGTTAGGTATCAGTGATTGTGTGCAGTGAACAGGGGGTGTATCTAATGGGTATTAATGTGAGTAGAGGAAGGTATCAGGTATCTCAATGTGACTGTATGTGGGTGTGGGGTGGCAAATGAGTTTTAAATGTTAATGTGTGCTAGGCTAGTGTGTAGTGGGGATATCAAGTTGGTGTTGAATATGGGTAAATGTCAAGGTATAAGATATGTTAAGGTATAAATTGGTTGGTGTCAGTTAAGGAATATGCTCAGTATATAAATGTAAGTTATTTACATACTGATAGCATATAGTATAAGAAATAGTAACTAGTTTCAGCAAGATACAATATACCACACTATATGAGTTATATATAATAATGATACCTAGTATCTAGATACTCATGAGATGGACCTAGAAACCTAGTCACAACCTAGTTTTAACTAGTATTAGTTTAAAATAGCTAGTATGAACCTAGAAGCAAGGTATTAACTAGTTTTGACCAAAAACCTAGATTTGACTTAGTTGGACCTAGTATTGACCAGAAAACCTTGGACATGACCTAGAAACCTCGTTTTTTAAATTGTTAAGCATGTTATTCTTTTAATTCATTAATTAACATTGAATTTCCATAAATAGGTCATTGTGATTCCAATTTGGACCTCGATCCTCACATTTTGCTCAGGACCACAGGCGAGTACATTCTCTGACAGTTTTCATGGTTGATTACTTCTATAAATTATAGTGTATTTCATACTTGATTCCGACACTATGGATACACGGGTTAGCACCCTAGATCCCCATCACGAGGAGTCGTGGTTGGAATCCATCGTGCTAGCTGGGGGATGGGGAACTATTAGTAGATTATGTGATCATATCCAAACATTTATATGCACCATAGCTCACCCCACTTCTCACGTCGGGTGCGGCCTGACCACTTATATGCTCCATAGCTGTTATATATGATTAGCCTGACCATTATATGCACCATAGCTAACCATGCAGTTAGCCTGACCTAAAAGAATCATAGCTAATCATATATAACCAGCCTGATCCAGTCCCAAGCCGATCACATAATAAACTGATATTTCAATCACTTAGCTAGATGTTTTATCTTTATTCAGATTACTGTTCTAGCAGTCACTATTTATTGCTCATTGCTAGATGCTTATTGTCTATCTCATTTCTTCAGTACTTCACATGTTCAGCTTTTATTTCCATCTTGTATCTCTTACACTGTTTATAGATTTTGTCAATTTAATGAAACTGCTGTTAGTGTTTGTGCTTCGCTCCAATCCTGACTGGATAACAACATTTTCAGAGGACCTGGAGGACTTTTGCCCTACTCATTACGGTCCAGGAATAGAGGAGGATTTCACCCCAGAAATCCCAGAGGAGGTGCCTATCCTAGAGGAGAACATGCCTGCCCATGCTTAGATTATTTTTTGCATTTATTGCTTTAGACTGAGACTGAGACTGAGATGTATTTATTTTATTTGTGACTTTGTGAGGTCATTTAGACCCAGGTTTTGAGTTGAACTTCTTGTGGTTGGTTTTAAGAGAACTCTTTTAAATTCTCATCGTGCCATTATGTTTATAGTTGTGATTGAGTATATTATAGAACTGTGATTGAGTTATCATTGTCCTCCGTACGGAGTTGAGACTATTGACAGGATATACCATGTTGTGACCTAGACAGCGTTCTACCGCCGATGCTGCGGCGTAGGCTGGACGTACCCACGACTCATGCCCAATTTCCGGGTGCGGGTCGTGACACGTTTTTAGTGGTGGCCCATGCAGGTCCAGTCATAGTCTTAGACTGTTTTAGGAAATAGGAATTAGGCCAAGAATATACTCAATCATAATTAGGGAATTCTGATTCTTATGATACTATTCTTAATGATTAATTCCTTTAGAAATTTTTCTGTCCTTCCTTGATATCATATCTATTGCCTTAATTGAATCTTTCGATCTGTCTCCAGGATGCCGCCAAGAAGGTCCCAGAGACTCGGAGCAGCAGATTCAGAGAGGTCTGCCACCTCTCGCGCTGCCGGACAGACATCAGCAGCACCTCCTACATCTCCAGGACAGGTGGGAGTGTCTGCAGCATTCGGGGGTCCTCCACCACCAGTTCAGAGGGTCCCCACAGCTACGACGGCACCACCACCTCCACCACCACCAGCTCAGCACCCAGGAGGTGTGCCCGTCGATGGGGCACAGATGTTCGCTTTGATACAGGGCATGGTCGATGCCCAGAGGACGTCGGCAGAGGCCCAGAGAGTGCAGGCTGAGGCACATCAGGCCCAGATAGAGATGATGAGGGTGAACATGGAGAATGCTCACCAAGTGGCTCTCCAGGCTGTGGAGAGAGTCACTCAGCAGCAGCAACATCCTGGTCAGCAACAACAGAGGCCGGGCACCATTGTGGACTTCAAGAGGATGATGCCTCGGGAGTTCAAGGGGACAGAAGGGATACTCTACGCCGATGATTGGCTAGAGGACATCGAGAGGAACTTGCGTTTGGCGCAGATTCCAGAGACGCTCCAGATCGAGGCCGCTGGCAGCCAGATGTTCGACATTGCCTTGACGTGGTTTCGCACGGAGCCGAGACTCTTGCGCGGGGGACTCACTTGGGAAGCTTTCAAGGAGCTCTTCAAAGAAAAGTTCTTTCCTGATGTCGCCCTGGGAGCTTTGGAGAGTCAGTTCCATGACTTAGCCCAGAGGAGCTCGTCAGTCGACGAGTATGCCGCGGAGTTTTCCCGCCTGAGCCGCTTTGCGCCGTCGATGATTAGAGATCCGGGGGACAGGGCCCGGAAATTCAGAAAGGGGCTGACAAGAGAGATCAAGTCTCGCACGTCGGGACGTCGCACAGCTACCTATGAGGGCATATTGATGGATGCCCAAGTAGCCGAGGATGACTTGGACCTCAGACCCAAGAGGGGACGCGATGTTTCCGGAGGGGCAAACAGTAGTGCGGGAACAGGCAAGCGTCCACACTTTCAGCAGCAGCAGAGGCACTTTCAGCAACAGCACCAGGCACCAGCTCGAGGGCAGGTTCAGCAACAGCAGCAGAGGCAGACTCAGCCCGCCATCCAGTGTGCGTACTGCGGGAAGATGGGACATACTAGAGATATCTGCAGGCATAGATTGGGCTCATGTTTGTCCTGCGGATCGACGACACATCAGCTGAGGGATTGCCCTACCATTCGGACTCGTCCAGGTCAGGGTGGAGCAGCCGCCCAGAGAGGACCAGGCAGGGTACCTACCGTACCAGGAGGCCAACAACAGAAGGGACCACTTTCACCGCAAAATCAGAAGTTCGCCCAGCATCAGCAGCAGAGAGGTGCACCCCAGGGGCGAGCATACGCCATGGCAGTCGAGGAGATCGAGCCAGCAGGAGAATTGATCACAGGTTCGGTTCTTCTCGATTGTATTCCTGCATTTACCTTATTCGACTCTGGCGCTTCCCATAGTTTTGTGTCTGTATCATATGCACTTCGACATCATTTAGACACAGAACCATTAGCTAGGACTTGCAAGATCATGACTGGCGGAGGTATTATCCTAGTCCATGATCACTGCAAGGACAGGAGAGTATCAGTAGGAGGCCGAGACTTGAGCGTGAGCTTACTTGTCATGCCACTTCCGGGGTACGATATTGTACTCGGAATGGACTGGTTGAGCAGGCATCATGCTACTATAGATTGTTATAGAGGCAGAGTATTGTTCAGACCACCAGGAGAGCCGGAGTTTGAGGTCGTCAGAGCAGCAGCGGAACAGAGCAGGAGCACATTTTGCGGAGCCAGGGCGGAAGAGGAGGAGTTGCCACATCCTCTAATTGCAGAGTTCCTGGACGTATTTCCAGAAGAGTTGCCAGGCTTGCCGCCGGACAGGGATATTGAATTCTCTATAGACTTGGTTCCAGGAGCGGAGCCCATTTCACAACATGTCTATAGAGTTAACAACAGCGAGCTGGCAGAACTGAAGAAGCAAGTCGAGGAGCTGCAGGACAAAGGCTTCATCAAATCCAGTTCATCACCATGGGGAGCTCCGGTATTGTTCGTATCGAAGAAGGACGGCACGGTACGCATGTGCATTGATTATAGAGCTTTGAACAATATCACTATCAAGAACAAGTACCCGCTGCCGAGGATAGATGATCTTTTCGACCAGTTGAGCGGGGCGAGGGTGTTTTCAAAGATTGATTTGAGGTCAGGTTATCACCAGGTGAAGGTGAAGAAAGAAGACACGCCGAAGACAGCTTTTCGGACCAGATACGGCCAGTTTGAGTTCATGGTGATGCCATTTGGTTTAACCAATGCGCCGGCAGTATTCATGAACTTGATGAACAAGGTGTTCCACCAGTACCTTGATAAGTTCGTAGTGGTGTTCATCGACGATATTCTTGTGTACTCTAAGACACCGGAGGAGCACGAAGAGCACCTGAGATTGGTCTTAGAGACTCTTAGGAGGGAGAAGCTATACGGGAAACTCTCTAAGTGTGAATTCTTCCTTGACAAGGTCGAATTTCTTGGGCATGTGGTATCGGGTGACGGAATCTCGGTTAACCCACAGAAGATCGAGGCAGTAGAGTCGTGGGCTACCCCCAGTTCGGTAGCTGAGATCAGGAGTTTTCTCGGGCTAGCAGGATACTACAGGAGGTTTGTACAAGACTTCTCCAAGATTGCAGCACCGATGACCAGACTGACTAGGAAGGACGTGGATTTTGTTTGGACAGAGGAGTGCCAGGCTGCATTTGATGAGCTGAAGAAGAGGTTGACGACAGCTCAAATTTTGACGTTGCCATCAGGGACAGGTGGTTTTACCATCTACAGTGATGCTTCAGGGAAGGGTCTGGGATGTGTTCTTCAACAGCACGGGAAGGTAATTGCCTATGCTTCCAGGCAGTTACGCCCTCATGAAAAGAACTACCCCACCCACGATTTGGAGTTAGCAGCAGTTATCTTCGCTCTAAAGCTGTGGAAATATTACCTGTACGGAGAGCGTGTGGAAATCTTCACAGACCACAAGAGCTTGAAGTACGTATTCACACAGAAGGAGCTGAACATGAGACAGAGGAGGTGGTTGGAGTTGATGAAGGACTTCGACATCTCATTGCAGTACCATCCAGGGAAGGCTAACGTAGTCGCCGATGCCTTGAGCAGGTATCCGATGGCTATGTACTTGACGACAGATAGACATTTATTGGCTGATTTGGAGAGCTTGGAGATTGAAGTGTTAGTTCCCGGTGCTGAGATTCAGATGTGGGGATTACAGATACAGTCCAAACTAATGGACAGGATCAGAGCTGCGCAATACGATGATGAGACTCTGAGGAGTATCAGAGCACAGGTTCAGATGGGATTGTCGGACGACTTCACTATCGCAGATGATGGTTCTCTACGGCACGGCACGAGGATATGTGTGCCTAGCGGGGAGCTGCGCGAGGAGGTTTTACAGGAGGCACACCGCTCTCAGTACTCGATGCATCCCGGTGCCAACAAGATGTATCGGGACTTGAGGGAGCACGTATGGTGGTATGGAATGAAGCGCGAGGTAGCACGCTTCGTATCTCGGTGTCTAGTGTGCCAGCAGGTAAAGGCAGACCGGCAGAGGCCAGGAGGTTTGCTTCAACCTTTACCGATTCCAGAATGGAAATGGGAGCACGTGACCATGGATTTCATTTCAGGGCTTCCACGTTCTCCAGGAGGGAAGGACGCGATTTGGGTCATCGTGGACAGGTTGACCAAATCAGCTCATTTCTTACCTTTCAAGGTGGGCACGTCGACAGAGAGGCTCGCAGAGATGTACGTGCGACAGATTGTTAGGCTTCATGGAGTTCCTGTGAGCATCGTCTCAGATCGGGATAGTCGTTTCACTTCCCACTTCTGGAGGAGTCTGCAGGCTAGCTTGGGCACTCAGCTCAAGTTCAGTACCGCGTATCACCCCCAGACAGACGGGCAGTCTGAAAGGACTATTCAGACTCTCGAGGATATGCTACGCACTTGCGTTTTAGATCTCGGAGGTTCTTGGAAGGATCATCTGCACCTGGTAGAGTTTGCTTACAATAACAGCTACCAGGCCAGCATCGAGATGTCACCATTTGAGGCCCTTTATGGACGGAGGTGTCGTACACCGCTATCGTGGGACGACGTTGGGGAGAGAGCCTTGCTAGGACCAGAAATGGTCGTGGATGCAGCAGAAAAGGTGAAACTCATCAGAGACAGACTGCGAGTGGCGCAGGACAGACAGCGGCATTGGGCCGACAGCCACCGTAGACCCCTTGAGTTTCAGGTATAGATTATTGTTTTCTGGTTGTGTTTGTTTGTTTGTTTAGACTGCGTGTTGAGACTGTTTTTGTGTTAGGTTGGCGATCTAGTGTTCCTACGGATTTCTCCGACGCGTGGAACGATTCGTTTTGGTAGAAGCGGGAAGCTTAGCCCACGCTACATCGGACCCTTCGGTATTCTGACGAGGGTAGGTGCAGTGGCATATAGACTGGACTTGCCGCCTGCATTGGAGGGAGTGCATAATGTGTTTCACGTGTCGCAGCTGAGACAGTACGTGGCAGACCCTAGTCACGTACTTGATCACTCGGAGATTGAGGTTGGTCCGACGCTCAGCTACCCTGAGCAGCCCGTGGAGATCTTGGATCGCAGAGAGAAGGTGTTGCGGAACCAAACCATCCCTTTGGTTCGGGTTGCATGGAGACATCACTCTCCAGGGGAGTCAACCTGGGAGAGAGAGGACGAAATACGCGAGCAATACCCGTATCTCTTCTAGACTTGAGGTATATTCCTTTTCTGATTTCATTCTTGTTGTAGTTCAGTCCAATTTCGAGGACGAAATTTCTTTTAGGAGGGTAGACTTGTCACTACCACTTTTCCATATAAGGGCATTTGTGTAATTTAACTATTTTAAAATAATTATGTATTAAATTATTTGCTGAGTTTTATAACTATTATATATTGTTAATAATATTTAGTTTTAGGTCTAACCCTAGAAATCCATTAGGACAACCCTAATTTTAAACCCTAGTTAGAAAACCCTATTCTAGCAAAACCCTAGAATTTAAAATTAGGATGAACCCTCAAAACCCTAGACTGACTTAACCTGAGTCTATTAGGTTCTACATGAGAGGGCCAAGGGGTTTAACCTAAAAAAAAAACTAGGCATAGAAACCCTAAACCTAGGTTTAATATAAAAAGAAGCCTCTCACAAAGCCATCATTCATGTAAACAGGAGAAACCCTAGCCTCCACTAGAGAAATCCATCTCCCCACTCCAAAAATTCGAAACCCTAACCCTAGGTTCCATTTTCTCCACCTCCAAAGCAAGAGAAGAAAAGAACGTGGGTCAGGGAGCCTTGGAGAAGAAGAGCCTCGTTGAAGAAACCTTCCCCTGCAGGTAAAACCCTAGTTCTACTCATTTAAATTCTATGTACAGATGATAATGGCCATTAGGAACCCCCAAATCTGTGTGTAATTCGATTCTAGGGCTTTGGATTAGGTTTTGGTGACCCACATGGGGTTTTCCCCAATTATTAAGAACCCTAACCCTAGATTTTGGTATGTGGACTGATTTTATCTCCTCTGTGTAAGTTGAACCCGAATTTGTAGGGTTTTTGGATTAGGAATTCATGGGTTGTATGTATATTGGTTTCTTGCACTGCATGTGTTCGATGGAATGTTCATTTAGGGTTCATCCATCTAAGGTAGTGGATGTATGCATATCTTGGTTTATAGACTATATATATATTACCATTGCCTGTGTTCTAGTTATTTGTTGGTTTTCATATGTTTAAAAGTGAGTTCTGTACAATCGGGTATGAGTAATTGGGGGAAAACTGTGTTGATTCACTGTACATAGTCGGGTTCTGGGGGATATACATGTGCCTGTACAGTCGGGTTTCCCTTGGGTATTCAATGGGCAGGAGGTAGTGTGTGAGTGTTCAATAACTGTGTATATGTATATGTGTGTTCAGTGTGCAAAAATTGTTGCTGTGTAGGTGTGTCCAGACTTATGCAAACTGGGTCTGTGTGAGGTGCTCAGTTTTAACTGGGTATTGAGTTGGTCAGTGAGTTGTGTGTGTGTGTGTATCCTAGTTAATTCCAGATTCCTAAACCTATGTATCTTGGTGTGTGAGACTGTGCGTGGAGTATCAGAACAGTGAGCAGAATTCATTATGTGCAGTAGGTATCAGTGAGATGGTAGGGAGGGGTTTGATTTCTGTGCTGTGTGCACATAGTGTGTGTGAGTGTCATGTGTATCAGTGTGCTGAGTGAATTGGGGGTAGTGAATAAAGTATCAGTTAACTGATACTGGGTATCAGTGAGCCAGTGAGTTAGGTTATGTTAGATGTCTGTGTGTGCAAGTGTCTATTGTGAATACTTAGTGTCAGTATGTGTCTAACTATGGGTAGATGTGTAGCTGTTGGACTATGCAATGCAGTTAAGTGTGTATTGTGTTATAAATTTCTGCAGTGTATTATTGTGGCTGTGCTAAGTTCACAGAGTGAGGTGCATTAGATTTCTGTGTCTGTGTAGCTGTGTCTACATGTATAGGTGTGTGTAGGGTGTTATGTACATGTGTATTGTGTAACTGTGTATCAGATTTAGGGGGGGGATGCCTGAGTTCTGTGCATTCAGTGTGTGTGTGTTTTAGTGACTGTGTGCATAGGAATATGTATCAGTATACATATTAAAGGGTGTAGGACAGAATGCCAGGCCTGTGTAACTGAGGAAGTTCTCAGGGGGGTCTAGGAAGTTAGGTATCAGTGATTGTGTGCAGTGAACAGGGGGTGTATCTAATGGGTATTAATGTGAGTAGAGGAAGGTATCAGGTATCTCAATGTGACTGTATGTGGGTGTGGGGTGGCAAATGAGTTTTAAATGTTAATGTGTGCTAGGCTAGTGTGTAGTGGGGATGTCAAGTTGGTGTTGAATATGGGTAAATGTCAAGGTATAAGATATGTTAAGGTATAAATTGGTTGGTGTCAGTTAAGGAATATGCTCAGTATATAAATGTAAGTTATTTACATACTGATAGCATATAGTATAAGAAATAGTAACTAGTTTCAGCAAGATACAATATACCACACTATATGAGTTATATATAATGATGATACCTAGTATCTAGATACTCATGAGATGGACCTAGAAACCTAGTCACAACCTAGTTTTAACTAGTATTAGTTTAAAATAGCTAGTATGAACCTAGAAGCAAGGTATTAACTAGTTTTGACCAAAAACCTAGATTTGACTTAGTTGGACCTAGTATTGACCAGAAAACCTTGGACATGACCTAGAAACCTCGTTTTTTAAATTGTTAAGCATGTTATTCTTTTAATTCATTAATTAACATTGAATTTCCATAAATAGGTCATTGTGATTCCAATTTGGACCTCGATCCTCACATTTTGCTCAGGACCACAGGCGAGTACATTCTCTGACAGTTTTCATGGTTGATTACTTCTATAAATTATAGTGTATTTCATACTTGATTCCGACACTATGGATACACGGGTTAGCACCCTAGATCCCCATCACGAGGAGTCGTGGTTGGAATCCATCGTGCTAGCTGGGGGATGGGAAACTATTAGTAGATTATGTGATCATATCCAAACATTTATATGCACCATAGCTCACCCCACTTCTCACGTCGGGTGCGGCCTGACCACTTATATGCTCCATAGCTGTTATATATGATTAGCCTGACCATTATATGCACCATAGCTAACCATGCGGTTAGCCTGACCTAAAAGAATCATAGCTAATCATATATAACCAGCCTGATCCAGTCCCAAGCCGATCACATAATAAACTGATATTTCAATCACTTAGCTAGATGTTTTATCTTTATTCAGATTACTGTTCTAGCAGTCACTATTTATTGCTCATTGCTAGATGCTTATTGTCTATCTCATTTCTTCAGTACTTCACATGTTCAGCTTTTATTTCCATCTTGTATCTCTTACACTGTTTATAGATTTTGTCAATTTAATGAAACTGCTGTTAGTGTTTGTGCTTCGCTCCAATCCTGACTGGATAACAATATTTTCAGAGGACCTGGAGGACTTTTGCCCTACTCATTATGGTCCAGGAATAGAGGAGGATTTCACCCCAGAAATCCCAGAGGAGGTGCCTATCCTAGAGGAGAACATGCCTGCCCATGCTTAGATTATTTTTTGCATTTATTGCTTTAGACTGAGACTGAGACTGAGATGTATTTATTTTATTTGTGACTTTGTGAGGTCATTTAGACCCAGGTTTTGAGTTGAACTTCTTGTGGTTGGTTTTAAGAGAACTCTTTTAAATTCTCATCGTGCCATTATGTTTATAGTTGTGATTGAGTATATTATAGAACTGTGATTGAGTTATCATTGTCCTCCGTACGGAGTTGAGACTATTGACAGGATATACCATGTTGTGACCTAGACAGCGTTCTACCGCCGATGCTGCGGCGTAGGCTGGACGTACCCACGACTCATGCCCAATTTCCGGGTGCGGGTCGTGACACGGCCCCATGACTACCCCAGCCACCGCCAGCCTCCTCGCAGCGTCCCCCGACCCCCTCCGGCCACTGTAACCTAGACCACCCCGACCGCCTCTATCTCCCCCTCCGGCCGCCCCTGACCACCGCCACCACCACCGGACCCTTCGCCACCCTCCCCTCCGCCGACCCAACCGCCTGCACCGCCGCCTCCACCGCCGCAGCCGCCGCTGCTGCTGTGACTGCTAGCAGCCATTGCTGCTGTGGCTGCCGTTCCGGCCAGCCACCGCCTTCTCTGCCGTCGTCCTCCTGCCGGCGATAAGCCGTGGGCCCCCTGCTGACCTGTCAGGTATAATACCCTCTAAATACGTATATACATAGTAATTTATATATGTATGTATATATGTATATATATATATTAATATATATATATATTAATATATATATTAATATATATTATTATATGTATTTAATATACATATACTGTATACAGTATATGTATATAGTACTATACTTTTATATAATATGTATATATATGTATTTTTTTATTTTTATATATATGTATATATATGTATATCTATATATATATGGTATTATATATATATTTATATATATATTATATTGTATTCTATATAATTATATATATTATATATTATTATTATTATTATTATTACAGTATATACAATATATATATGTATATTATATTATATTATATTATATTATATTATATTATATATATATATATATATATATATATATATATATATATATATGTATTTTTGCCTTTTTTATATAATATATATATATATGTATATATATATATATATATATATATATATATATATTTATGTCTATATAATTATATATTATATATTATTATTATTATTATTATTATTATTATTAATAAAAAATAATACAGTATATATATGTATATATTATATATTATAAATATGTATATATGTATTGTCACGCCCCAGTCCCAAAAATATACGGAACTAGGCCACGTGGCATTGGCCAGCTGACACGTCACTAGGGGATTACCCAATTTAATGGACCCAAAGTGATGTGCTACGCTGTCCTAAAATACTACGAGTCTAAATACAGGTAAATCTATCTCATCCACAGGAATATCATGAAATATGGGAATTAGTGCTGAATATATATAAAACTAAGTCTGAAATGTCATAATAAAAATCAGATAATATCTTGTGGGAACAAACCCACTACAGAAGATAAGCAAAAGTGAAATAAGATGACTAGTGCATCGTCCTCGAAATATGTAGCTCCAATTCCAGGTGTACTCAGGCAGATTCTGATAGCATCTCCTCTAACTCCTTCTCAGGGGCATATCCCGTCTCCTGTCCAGGTCCATGTACTGTGGGGTAGAGTGTCTCATCTAAACCTGGCAGGGAACCAGGTCCTCAGTGGGACGTAACAAGATACATAAAAATAACATGCCATATATGTAAATACTGAATAAATAAATACAGGGTGCTAACCATCTAAGTGAATGCAATTTGAGACAACCTAGTACGTATGGGAAAGTGTGGCTAGACATATGCTGACGTAATTCACCAATCCGTAGTGACTGGCTAGTATATGCCACATATGCCCCCGTTCAAGGGCACTATACAATTTTCCATCTACGATGAGAATGGTCACAGGAATATATATATATAACATCCGTATCACTCCGTCGAGTGCGGCATCGGGATAAAGAGGTGGGTGTCCCATACGTCTTTTAGTCGTTCTCCCCGCCCAATGTAACTAATGCCAAGTCGTAACTTTTCTGATTTTGTTCTAAGCCGTGATGCACGTCGTACGTACTGGTAGCTAATCAACTACGTAAACTTGCAACCCATAATGAAGTGCAACCTTGTTGCGTGTACCCGTGATAGGGTCTAAGAGGATATTAGGATACCCTCACAGTTGATGGTAAGTCTGTATAGACTAAGTTAATTACACTACGTGTCAACGTATTTATTGACGGTACCCGAGGCAGTCTCAGATACATACTGTTTATATGTAAATTTACTAAAAAGAACATTCAACAGTTAATATTTAAACAATAAAAACTTGGCAAGGTATACTTGCCTACTCCCTGATAGTGTTGGAAACCTGTTCTCAAATTCAAGTTTGAGGGTGCTGGTGACAAGGGGTCACTGGCTGTGCTGGAGATAGTTTCTGTTAAAACATACAAGTTCATGAATATCATGGGTATGATAAAGGTATATATATATACTTATATACATATATGATAATATATATATAGGATACATATATATATATATAGTATATATACATATAAGTATTTATACGTATTTACATATATATAGGGTTAGGGGGGTATACCTTCTGACAGGTGGGTTCCACACGTCGTCGACGGCTAGAGGACGGCGACGGAGGCGACGGCGGCAGGCCGGAGGAGCAGCAACAGCAGAAGTTGCTGCCAGTAGCAGTAGCAGCAACAGCAGCTTGCGAGGGCTGCCGGCGGCGGAGCGGTGGCGGAGACGGCCGTGCAGGGTGATGGGTGTACGGAGGGGAGGGTGGCGAGCAGACTGGTGGTGGTGGTGGAGGTCAGGGGTGGCGGTGGTGGTGGCTGGAGGCAGTCGGGATGGGGGTGGTGGTGCAGTCGGGGAGAGGGGTCGGGGTTCTGTGGAGGTGAGGGCGGCGGCTGGAGGCGTCGTGGGGCGGCGGGAAGGAGGTGGTCCGGCGGAGGATAGGATGGCGAAGCAGATGGTGGTGGTGGTGGTGGACCAAGGCGGCCGGAGGGGGTGGTTAGGGGCGACCGGGTGATGGAGGATGCTGTGTGTGGAGTTGGGGGTTGGGTGCTGCGGGGGCTCAGGGCGGCGGAGCGGTCGGCCAGGGCGGGGCTCCGGTGGTCGGGGAGGAAGGCAGGGAGGTGGCGAGGGCTTCGCCGGAGGTTGGGTCGGAGGCGGTGGCCGGTGGTGGCTGTGAGGAGTCCGGGAATGGGGAGGGGGTCGGGTTTATATAGGTTTTTCTCCCAATGGCAAAGTTGTAATTAATGGCAACTTTAAGGTCATTTGGGTAATTTGGATTTTATGATATTTTAAGCTGATCTTTCTGGATATTTAGGTGGGTCCCATGCCACCTATTGTCTAGCCAATGAGGTTATGCCACCTCACATGCACTTTTGCATAAAAAACCCTAACTTTTTATAAATTGCATAAAAGCCTAAAATTGGTATTTTGCATAATTTCACAATTTACCTAATTTAAAATACTGATTCCCCAAAATACTGAATTATACAGAAATAAGGGGAAAAGCTGGGGAAATGTCTTGGGAAGTGTGGGGGTGAGCCTGGGCAGAGTCAGGGTCTGATTCAATAGGTGATACGGGTCACCGTATTTATTATTTAATAAATACTGCGCACGGTGTTCACTAATTATTTAGAGGCAGTTAGGGTCATAATTTTTCTATGGTGTTAATACACTAATTGTAGTATATTCAGTCTAGAATATTATCGTATTTTTGTTTGGGCAAAACAGGTGCCTACTGGTCCTCAAATCTCTAGGAGTACAGAGATGGGTAAAGAGCAGAAAATTTAATAGGAAATAAATATGAACTTTTGTAACGATATTTGTGCGTCTCAAACGAGGCTCAAAATAAGCATCTGGGAGTTGTACAAATTTCAAGAAAATAGTCTAACATATCTAGGACAGGTATGTGAATTTTGTTTGGGAATTACAGCTAGTGTAATGCTCTAATTAATTGTGTAATGGACAGGTGCACAATCAATAGGATATAAATAAATAAAATATTGCAATAAATTCTAATTTGCTAAAAATAATTTTAAAATAGTGAAATCTGGTCGAGGAAGTTTACAATCTACCCTTCTTAGAATATTTCGTCCTCGAAATAAAAACAGACATATAATGAGAACGAAAGATTGATTAATTTGAAATATTAACGAAAGATTGATTAATTTGAAATATTAAGACATAGTCATAGCTGAAGATTGATTTGAAATATTTGGACATACCCTGGTCTGGAAATAGATGGGGGAAACATTATCGAATATCCTCTTCTCGTTTCCAGGTTGATTTGCCTGGTGCATGATGTTTTCATGCAATACGAATTAAATGATAGTCTGGCCTTGCAACATCTTCTCGCTTCGATCTAGGATTTCTACGGCTCCTCCTGGTACGATAAGCTTGAACCGATGGTGATCTCTGAATGGTCTAGCACATGACTTGGGTTCGGAGTGTATCTTCTTAATTGGGATACGTGAGAGACGTCATGTACTTTCCAATATCTGAGGAAGAGTTTATCTTATAATCCATTTCTCCGATGTGTTCCATCACATCGAAGGGTTTGATGTACCTCGGGCTTAGTTTTCCTCTTCTTCCAAGTCTGATAGTTCCTCAGGTAGGTGAGATCTTCAAAAACACATGATCTCCTATTTTACTCTATGTATACCCTTCATCCAAATTATAGGGGTACCATCAGGTTTATAACAGGTCGTATATTATTGGTAGTTCATGATATTTTTCTCAAGGCTAACATCTGTCTATATTCTCTCCTTAAATCTCCATTTGCTCTATTCCCAAAACTACCTGAAGTTCTCAGCTATCACTTTATTCTCATGTTTGAGCCTAGCAATCAATGTCTAGCAATCTACCTATCTGTTTTTGCTTAGTCCTGATCATTATCTAGAGGTGGAAACAATATTTAGGTCGGTCGATAACTAGGGTTAACTACTATGATTTGCTATCCTAGGTATTATCTATATCTGAATGGGTAACTTGGTGGTCTAAAGATGGCGCTTCTCTTCCCGTAGTCTATTATAGCATTTGTACTGGTTTAAATCAATTCATGCCTAAGTCAGCGTCAAAGTTTGGTATTGGAAGTACCAAGAATCGCGTCCTCATTACTCTACTATACATGACTACTAGCATGCTTTAGTAATGTTGGTAACTGGAACAATGCCTCCTCTGGTAAAAGTGGCTATTTGCATGGCTATGAAACTACTAGATATGATGACAGTGTAGTGCCAGAATCAAATAATTTGGTTTGCAGGTAATAATGTAACTATAAAGGTACCTGAAATGGTTTCACCTTCCAGTTTTTCTGCAACTGCAGCTAGTGCAAAGGCCTACTTTTGTCTTTCGGTTTGTTGTCTGGCTAGGTAGTACTGCGATTCCTGAGTGGCCAAGGGTGGTCCCCTCTGAAATCTTCCAGATGCTAGTAGATGCTGACCTCTAGTAGGAGGTTGCATTCTCTGGGCTGGTGCTGCTGGTCCTTGCCCGTTCTGGAGTACTGCTTCTCTGTGTTGTGGGCAGTCTCTGGCCCTATGTTGATTGTCTCCACATATCAGACATAGTCTATACTTCCTTCGGCAGTTTTTGGCATAATGTCCTTTCCTGCCACAATAGTGACAAGTCGGAAGCTCCTTGTATTGATATGGCCCTGTCTTGTGTTGTGCCTGATTTTTCGGGTGACAGATTGGTCTTCCTGCTCCGGTCTGGTCTCTGGCTGGTATGGTTGGATTTGAGCTTCTTGCTTCTCGGCCAATGGCTTCTTGTATCCTTGCTTCCGAAAGAACTTCTTCGTAGGAAATCCTTGACTGTGCCGTAATATGCCCTTGGAGCTCGAGGGTAAGGCCGTGATGAAATTTTAGGGCCTTCTCCAGCTCGTTAGGTATTAGGATGGCACCGAATTGATTTAGTCGACTGAACTCTGCGTCGTAGGCGTCGACGGTCATATTTTCTTGTTCCAAATGCAGGAACTGGGAGTACAGATCATCTCTGACTGTGGCTGGAAAGTATTTCGCTTTGAAGTATTCCAGGAATTGCTCCCAAGTATGGTTCTTGCCGATGCTGCGCTCGATGGAGTCCCACCAGTGATGGGCGTTGCCTTTTAGTTGGGCCCTTACTGCGGTCATCCATAGGTCGGGGTGAAGCTGTGAACCTTCTAACAGTATTTCCGTGTTGGAGATCCAGTCTGAGATCTCTTCCGGAGTTCCGTTGCCAGAAAAGTTTCTCGGGCTCATTCGACGAAAGCCTTGAACAGTGTTAGGGGGTTGGACAGGTGCTAGTGCCGGGGCAGTTGTCATCTCCAGAGCTGTTATCAAGGTCTGTCTCAGGGCTTCAGTTTGTTGCCACTGAGCCTGTCTCAGGGCTTCAGTCTGTTGCCACTGAGCCTGCAATAGGGTTTGGAAATATTGGAACATCTGGGTTTGTCCCTCAAGCTGTGGCATCAGGGCTGAGAGGGCTGGAGGTAGAGGCAAAGGTGTCTCCGCCTGCGGTGTTGGTGCTTGGAATGTTTGCCCTTCTAGCTGGGCTGGGGTTGTCTCCTGGGTAGGGTCCTGGGGAAGGTACGGGGTTGTTGGATTGACCAGCATCCTTCTTGGGGATTGGTCTCTTGGGGCAGTCGGGGTTCCTGGGACATCTAGCGATGGGTCTGTTGCTTGGTCAACCCCATCAATCGCGTGTCCACTGGGTATGTCCATTTTCTGAAGAAAATAGAATAATTTAGAAAAGTACGAAGGAAATAATAAATGATAATCAAGCAGGATGCAAGAATTTATGGATGAAGTCAGAGTGGATGAGACCTAGTGTTCCTATCCTAGTGCAGGCTTGCTGGGCATGTAATCATACCACTAGCAATTTAACTAGACCTGTATGGGCCACCACTAAAACCAAGTCACGCCCTAGTCCCAAAAATATACGGAACTAGGCCACGTGGCATTGGTCAGCTGACACGTCACTAGGGGATTACCTAATTTAATGGACCCAAAGTGATGTGCTACGCTGTCCTAAAATACTACGAGTCTAAATACAGGTAAATCTATCTCATCCACAGAAATATCATAAAATATGGGAATTAGTGCTGAATATATATAAAACTAAGTCTGAAATGTCATAATAAAAATCAGATAATATCTTGTGGGAACAAACCCACTACAGAAGATAAGCAAAAGTGAAATAAGATGACTAGTGCATCGTCCTCGAAATATGTAGCTCCAACTCCAAGTGTACTCAGGCAGATTCTGATAGCATCTCCTCTAACTCCTTCTCAGGGGCATATCCCATCTCCTGTCCAGGTCCATGTACTGTGGGGTAGAGTGTCTCATCTAAACCTGGCAGGAAACCAGGTCCTCAGTGGGACGTAACAAGATACATAAAAATAACATGTCATGTATGTAAATACTGAATAAATAAATACAGGGTGCTAACCATCTAAGTGAATGCAATTTGAGACAACCTAGTACGTATGGAAAAGTGTGGCTAGACATATGCTGACGTAATTCACCAATCCGTAGTGACTGGCTAGTATATGCCACATATGCCCCCGTTCAAGGGCACTATATAATTTTCCATCTACGATGAGAATGGTCACAGGAATATATATATAACATCCGTATCACTCCGTCGAGTGCGGCATCGGGATAAAGAGGTGGGTGTCCCATACGTCTTTTAGTCGTTCTTCCCGCCCAATGTAACTAATGCCAAGTCGTAACTTTCCTGATTTTGTTCTAAGCCGTGATGCACGTCGTACGTACTGGTAGCTAATCAACTACGTAAACTTGCATCCCAAAATGAAGTGCAACCTTGTTGCGTGTACTCGTGATAGGGTCTAAGAGGATATTAGGATACCCTCACAGTTGATGGTAAGTCTGTATAGACTAAGTTAATTACACTATGTGTCAACGTATTTGTTGACGGTACCTGAGGCAGTCTCAGATACATATTATTTATATGTAAATTTACTAAAAAGAACATTCAACAGTTAATATTTAAACAATAAAAACTTGGCAAGGTATACTTGCCTACTCCCTGATAGTGTTGGAAACCTGTTCTCAAATTCAAGTTTGAGGGTGCTGGTGACAAGGGGTCACTGGCTGTGCTGGAGATAGTTTCTGTTAAAACATACAGGTTCGTGAATATCATGGGTATGATAAAGGTATATATATACTTATATACATATATGATAATATATATAGGATACATATATATATATAGAGTATATATACATATAAGTATTTATACGTATTTACATATATATAGGGTTAGGGGGGTATACCTTCTGACAGGTGGGTTCCATACGTCGTCGACGGCGAAAGGACAGCGACGGAGGCGGCGGCGGCTGGCCGAAGGAGCAGCAGCAGCAGAAGTTGCTGCCAGTAGCAGTAGCAGCAACAGCAGCTTGCGAGGGCTGCCGGCGGCGGAGCGGTGGCGGAGACGGCGGTGCAGGGTGATGGGTGTACGGAGGGGAGGGTGGCGAGCAGACTGGTGGTGGTGGTGGAGGTCAGGGGTGGCGGTGGTGGTGGCTGGAGGCGGTCGGGATGGGGGTGGTGGTGCAGTCGGGGAGAGGGGTCGGGATTCTGTGGAGGTGAGGGCGGCGGCTGGAGGCGTCGTGGGGCGGCAGGAAGGAGGTGGTCCGACGGAGGGGAGGATGGCGAAGCAGATGGTGGTGGTGGTGGTGGACCAAGGCGGCCAGAGGGGGTGGTTAGGGGCGGCCGGGTGATGGAGGATGCTGTGTGTGGAGTTGGGGGTTGGGTGCTGCGGGGGCTCAGGGCGGCGGAGCGGTCGGCCAGGGCGGGGCTCCGGTGGTCGGGGAGGAAGGCAGGGAGGTGGATAGGGCTTCGCCGGAGGTTGGGTCGGAGGCGGTGGCCGGTGGTGGCTGTGAGGAGTCCGGGAATGGGGAGGGGGTCGGGTTTATATAGGTTTTTCTCCCAATGGCAAAGTTGTAATTAATGGCAACTTTAAGGTCATTTGGGTAATTTGGATTTTATGATATTTTGAGCTGATCTTTCTGGATATTTAGGTGGGTCCTATGCCACCTATTGTCTAGCCAATGAGGTTATGCCACCTCACATGCACTTTTGCATAAAAAACCCTAACTTTTCATAAATTGCATAAAAGCCTAAAATTGGTATTTTGCGTAATTTCGTAATTTACCTGATTTAAAATACTGATTCTCCGAAATACTGAATTGTACAAAAATGAGGGGAAAAGCTGGGGAAATATCTTGGGAAGTGTGGGGGTGAGCCTGGGCAGAGTCAGGGTCTAATTCAATAGGTGATACGGGTCACCGTATTTATTATTTAATAAATACTGCGCACGGTGTTCACTAATTATTTAGAGGCAGTTAGGGTCATAATTTTTCTACGGTGTCAATACACTAATTGTAGTATATTCAGTCTAGAATATTATCGTATTTTTGTTTGGGCAAAACAGGTGCCTACTGGTCCTCAAATCTCTAGGGGTACAGAGATGGGTAAAGAACAGAAAATTTAATAGGAAATAAATACGAACTTTTGTAACGATATTTGTGCGTCTCAAACGAGGCTCAAAATAAGCATCTGGGAGTTGTACAAATTTCAGGAAAATAGTCTAACATGTCTAGGGCAGGTATGTGAATTTTGTTTGGGAATTACAGCTAGTGTAATGCTCTAATTAATTGTGTAATGGACAGGTGCACAATCAATAGGATATAAATAAATAAAATATTGCAATAAAATCTAATTTGCTAAAAATGATTTTAAAATAGTGAAATCTGGTCGAGGGAGTTTACATGTATGTATTTTTGCTTTCTTTTTATAATATATATATATATATATATATATATATATATATATACATATATATATATATATATATATATATATATATATATATATATATATATATATATATATATATATATATATATATATATTTATGTATATATATATATATATATATATATATATTACCATATATATATATATATATATATATATAGTATACTATTATATATATTATATGTATTTTATTTTTCTTATATATATATTTATATATATGTATATAGTTTATATGTATTGTATTATATATGTGTAAATATATTTTTATATATATTATACTCAGATTATATATATATATATATATTAATATATATGTATTTTATATTTATTTTACATATAAATAGTATATATGTATATAAATATATTTGAATATATTATTATGTAAATATGTATTATATATATATTATTCATATATATAGCAATATATATATATATATATATATATATATATATATATATATATATATATATATATGTATACTTATATGTATGCATTTATTTTCTTTTCTTATTATACATATACAATTTATATATTATTATGTAACTATGTTATTAAGTATATAAATATATAATTTTATGTATTTATTTTCTTCCTGCCATTTATATATGTCTATGTATTTATATTATATATATGATTATATTTATACTAAGTATATAAATACTATATAAATATATACATACTATTACTATATATACTTATATTATGTATATATACTCTCTATATATATGTACCCTATATATATATATTTAAATATATATATATATATACATATGTTTAGTTATGTACTTATTATTGTGTTATATAAATATCTATATATATTTATGTTATGTATATAAATACTATATCTATATATATATATATATGACTATATATATATTATGCCTTCTATATATATTTACATAAGTATATATATACTAATATATTATGTACCCATTTATTTAAATGATATTTATGAACCCTGTACGTCTTGAATAGAGTACCTCTTCAACGCAGTCAGTGACCCCCTGTCACAGGACCCCTCAGACTTGACTGCTAGAACAGGGTTTCGACACACTCAGGAAGTAGGCAAGTATACCTTGCCAAGTTTTACTGTTTAAATATAAAATTGTTGTATGATATTTCTCCTGAATTTACATATAACTGTGTGTGTCCGAGATTGTCTCGGGTACCGTCAACTGATACGTTGACAAGTAGTGTAACTGACTTAGACTTTAGCAGACTTACCAACAGCTGCGAGGGTATCCTAATATACCTAGACCCTAACACTTGTACACGCAACAAGGTTGCACTTCATTTTGGGATGCAAGTTTACGTACTCGATTAGCTACCGGTGCGTGTGACGTGCATTACGGCTTAACACAAAATCAGGAAATTCAGTAAAGTTAGGACTTGGCATTTAGCTACGTGGTTTACACGTTGTGGATTCGACTTGTATTACCGCATTGGGCGGGAAAGACAACTAGTAGGCGTATGGGACACCCAACTTCTTTATTGCAGATACCGCACTCTTCGGAGTGATACAGACGTTATATATACTTGCAGATACCACATCCCTTAGAGTGTTGGATGTTGTATATATTCAGATACCTCATTCTTCGAAATGATGGACGTTGCAGATACCACACTCTATAGGATGATGGCCGTTATGCCTACGCCTACCCATACGTACCAGGGTTGTCTTTACATTGCATTCACATAGGTGGTTAGCACATCCTGTATTTATTTATTCAGTATTTACATACATGACATGTTTTTATGTAACTTGTTATGTCCCACTGAGGACCTGGTTCCCTGCCAGGTTTAGATGAGGCCTTCTACCCCATGGTATATGGGCCTGGACAGGAGACCAGATATGCTACTGAGGAGAAGCTAGAAGAGCTGCCCACAGAGTCTGCCTGAACTTTTAGAGCACCTGGAGCTGGAGCTACAACCTAGATAGACGTCACTCTAGTCTATCTTATTTTAGTACTATTATTATCTTTTGTAGTGGGTTTGTTCCCACCAGATTTTGTACTATGATATTCAGGCTTAGCATTATATATATTCAGCACTTATTCCCATGTTCATTGATATATTTTGTGGATGAGATTAGATTTACCTGTATTAAACTTGTAGTATTTTAGGACAGCGTAGCACGTTCCTTTGGGTCCATTAAATTGGATAAAACCCTTAGTGACGTGTCAGCTGGCCAATGCCACGTGGCCTAGTTCCATACATTTTGGGACTGGAGTGTGACATGGTTTTAGTGGTGGCCCATGTAGGTCTAGTTTATTGCTAGTGGTATAATAACATGCCCAGCAAGCCTGCACTAGGATAGGAACACTAGGTCTCATCCACTATGACTCCATTCTTAAATTTTGCATCCTGCTTGATTTTTATATTATTTCCTTCGTGCTTTTTTTAATTTTTCTATCTTCTTCAGAAATATGGACATACCCAGTGGATAATCGATTGATGGGGTTGACCAAGCAGCATACCCCTCGCTAAATGTCCAAGGAATCCCGACTACCCCGAGAGACCAATCCCCGAGAAGGATGCTGGTCTACCCGACAACCCCGTACATTCACCAGAACCCTACCCAGGAGACAACACCAGCCCGACAAGAAGGGCAAATTTCCCAGGATCCAACATCGCAGGAGGAGACACCTTTTCCTCCACCTCCAGCCCTTCCTGCCCTGATGCCACAGCTTGAAGGCCAACCTTAAATGTTCCAGTTCCTCCAAGCCATGTTGCAGACTCAATGGAAATAGACTGAAGCCCTGAGACAGTCTTAGTGGCAACAGACTAAAGCCCTGAGAAAGACCTTGATGACGACTCTGGAGAGAATAACTGCCCCAGCACCAGCACCTGTCCAACCAGTGGGCACTGTTCGAGGCTTCCGCCAGATGAGCCCGAGAACCTTTAAGGGCAGCGAAACTCCGGAGGAGATCTCAGACTGGATCTCCAACACAGAAATGCTGCTGGAAGGTTCACAACTTTCCCCTGACTTGTGGATGACCGCCGTGAGGGCCCAACTCTTAGGCAACGCCCATCATTGGTGGGATTCTATCGAGCGTAGCGTCGGCAAAAACCAGGCTTGGGAACAATTCTTGGAGTACTTCAACGCAAAGTACTTTCCAGCAACGGTCAGAAATGCCTTATACTCCCATTTCTTGCACCTGGAACAAGGGAACATGACTGTTGACGTCTACGATGCAGAGTTCAGTAGACTGAGTCAATTCGGTGCCATCTTGATACCGAACGAGCTGGAGAAGGCCAGGAGATTCCACCACGGCCTTACTTCCGAGCTCCAAAGGTATACAACGACGCAGTCAAGGATCTCTTACGAGGAGGTTCTTTCAGAGGCGAGGATACAAGAAGCTATTAGCCAAGGAGCAAGATGCTCTAATCCAACTACACCGGCCAGGAACCAGCCCGGAAACGGAGGACCAATCTGCCGTCCGGGAAATCAGACACAGCAGACGACGGGACCCTATTAGCACAAGGAGCTTCCGACTTGTCACTAATGTGGCAAAAAGGGACATTATATCAGAGACTGCAGAAAGAAGAACGGGCTATGCATGATATATGGAGCTAGCCAACATATGGCCAGAGACTGCCCACAACGCAGAGAGGCAGCACCCCATAATGGGCAAAGATCAAGAGCACCAGCCCAGAGGACGCTACCCTCAACTGGAGGTCAACATCCCTCAATATCTGGAGGATATTAGAGGGGACCTCCCCTGGCCACACAGAAGACCCAGTTCAATAAAGCCGGACAGCAGTCTGGAGGGCAAAGGCACGGGCAGGCCTTTGCATTAGCCGCAGTTGTAGAGGAGCCGGAAGGTAAAACTAGTACAGGTACCATTTTAGTTGTGTCATTACCTGCAACCGCATTATTTGATTCTAGCACTACACTGTCTTTCATATCTAGTAATTTCGTAGCCATGCACAAACTAGCCACTTCCACATTGCCTAAGTACTGGAAAATTCATACCGAATTAGGCATCGTATCGATTGCCAGCACCATTAAAACGTGCTCGGTAGTCGTGTATAGTAGAAAGCTGAGAGCGCGATTCTTGGTACTTCCAATGCTAAATTTTGACGTTGTCTTAGGCATGGACTGGTTAAGCCAGTGCAATGTTATACTAGACAGTCGGAAGAGTAGTGTCATTTCATTTTTTTAGACCACCAGGTCACCTGGAGTTCGAGTACATGCGAGTATAGATAGGGTGTAGATAATACCTAGGATTATAATTCATAGTGGTTAACCCTAGTTACCTAGTGACTTACAGTATCTGACCTAAATTATTTTTCCACCCTCTAGATAATGATCAGGACTAAGCAAAAACAGATAAGTAGATTGCAAGACATTGATTGCTAGGCCCAAACATGTGAATAAAGTGATAGCTGAGTACTACAGGTAGTTTCCAAATTAGATTTGACATACTTGACTTATTCGGGTAGTCAGTAACTTTTAGTCTCGTCTTTTCACCTTCGATAAATTGATTAGTTAAAGCTAGTATCGGAAATAGAGCAATTAGATTGAGGAGAGAATATCAACAGATATTAACTTTAAGTTGGATATCGTGAACTACCGATAATGTACGATCAGTTATAAACCTGAAGATACCCATATAGTTTGGATAAAGGGTACACATAGAGTAAAATAAGAGAACATGTGTTTTTGAAGATCTCACCTAACCAAGGAACTATCAGATTTGGAGGAAGAGGAAAACTGAGTCCGAGGTACAACAGACCCATCAATATGTTGGAACGCATCAAAAAAGTTGCTTACATGCTAGCCTTACCTCAAACCTTGGAAGGAGTACATGACGTCTTCCACGTATCTCAGCTGAGGAGGTACATTCCAGACCCAAGTCATGTGCAGGACCATTCAAAGATCACCGTCGGCTCAAGCTTATCATACCAGGAAGAGCCCGTAGAGATCCTAGATCGAAACGAGAAGGTGTTGCAAGGCCAGACTATCCCTCTAGTTCGTATTGCATGGAGACATCATGCACCAGGCGAGTCAACCTGGAAACGAGAAGAGGATATTCGACAGCGTTCCCCCATCTATTTCCAGACCAGGGTATGTCCAAATATTTTAAATCAATCTTTAGTTTTCATTATATGTCTGTTTTTATTTCGAGGACAAAATATTCTAAGTAGGGTAGATTATAAACTCCCTCGACCAGATTTTAGCTTTTAATATTAATTTAGGATTATTTTACCAATTTAGGATTTATCAAATTATTATTATTTATTTATTTTGCTTACATATTCTATTTACTTGTGTACCTGTCCATCACCTAATTAATTAGGGCATTACACAGACTGTTATTCCTAAACGAAGTTCACATACCTCTCCTAGACATGCTAGACTATTTTTCTGCACTTTATGCAACTCCCAGATACTCTATTTTGTGCCTCGTTTTAGTCGCACAAATATCGTTACAAACATACGTATTTATTTTCTATTTAATTTCCTGATCTGTACCCATCCCTGTTCCAATAGACATTAGAGGCCCAACAGGCACCTGTTTTGGCCAAACAAAAATACGATAATATTCTACACTGAGTATACTACATTTAGTATATTAACACTGTGCTGAAATTATGGCCCTACCTGCCTCTAATTAATTAGTAAACACCGTGCGCAATATTTATTAATTAATAAATACGGTGACCCGTATCACCCAGAAACCAGACCCAGCCCCTGCCCAGGCTCACCCCCACCCGTCAGGGCCCTCCCACAGCCTTACCCTACAGTTCTGTAAATTTTAGCATTTTTAGGAATATGGTGTTTTTTTAGATAAATTGCGTAATTGCGCAATTTCCTAATTTTAGGACTTTTATGCAATTTATGAAATTATAGGGGTTTTTCTGTAAATTTTAGTGTGAGGTGTCATCCCACTATTGGCCGGTGAACCTACACCGTACATGTGGCAGTGGGACCCACCTAAAATATCAGGAAAATATCCAAATAAATATCTAAAGATATTAATTACCTAAATACCCTTGAACTTTACCCTATTTACAACCTATGCCATTGACCTAAATCTATAAAACCCGACCCCCCCCATTCCGAACTCCACACCACCCCCTCAGCCCAACTCCGGCCACCGAACCCCTGCCCTCAGCCTCGCCCCTCCCCCAGCTCCCTGCCGGACCGCCGCAGCTCCGCCCTGGCCGCCGCCAGCGCCGCCGGCAGTCCCCGCAGAACCAACCCGACCACCAATACCACAGCAGCCTCCTTCCTTCCGACCTCCCCCAGCGCCGCCTCCGGCCACCGTGGACCACCGCCACCACCCCCATCCGCTCTGCCTCACCACCCTCCGCCGAACCACCCTGCCCCCACCGCCCCACGACTACCCCAGCCACCGCCAGCCTCCCCGCAGCGTCCCCCGACCCCCTCCGGCCACTGTAACCCAGACCACCCCGACCGCCTCCATTTCCCCCTCCGGCCGCCCCTGACCACCGCCACCACCACCAGACCCTTCGCCACCCTCCCCTCCGCCGACCCAACCGCCTGCACCGCCGCCTCCACCGCCGTAGCCGCCGCTGCAAGCTACCGCTGCTGCTGTGACTTCTAGCAGCCATTGCTGCTGTGGCTGCCGTTCCGGCCAGCCACCGCCTCCTCCGCCGTCGTCCTCCCGCCGGCGACAAGCCGTGGCCCCCCCTGCTGACCTGTCAGGTATAATACCCTCTAAATACGTATATACATAGTAATTTATATATGTATGTATATATATATGTATATATATTAATATATATATTAATATATATTATTATATGTATTTAATTATATATTAAATATTATATAATACTGTATATAGTATATGTATACAGTACTGTACTATTATATAATATGTATATATATGTATTTTTTTATTTTTTTATATATATATGTATATATATATATATATATATATATATATATTTATGTATATGGTAATATATATATAAATTATATATTATATAATTAGTATATATATATAGTATACTATTATATATATTATATGTATTTTATTTTTATATATATATATATATATATATATATATATATATATATATATATATATATATATATATATATATATATATATATATATATATATATATATATGTATATAGTTTATATGTATTGTATTATATATATGTGTAAATATATTTTTATATATATTATACTCAGATTATATATACATATATACATATATATATATATATATATATATATATATATATATATATATATATATATATATATATATATATATATATATATATATATATATATATATATATATATATATATATATATATATATACATACATACATACATACATATATATATGTATTTTATATTTCTTTTACATATAAATAGTATATATGTCTATAAATATATTTGAATATATTATTATCTAAATATGTATTATATATATATATTATTCATATATATAGCAAACCATCATCTTATAGTCATTCACTTTCTTTTTCCCCTTTGTATTAGGAGGTTTAGAAATATCCATAGCAAACTGGTCACAGAATTCTCCCAATTGCTTTCGTTCAGAGAGTCTCTGAGTTTTCAATTGATGTCGTAGCTTTAAATTATTACATAAAGCTAGACCTTCTTCTATACACTTATTTATCAAATTGCCATAAGTGTAATTAGAATAAGGTATAGTACCATTATTTTGATTTCTTAAACCTTGCCTTATTCTTTCTGCAAAAAGATTGGGAAGTCCGTCAATAAATTTCGACTTCCAGTGAGCATTATTAGCATCATCTCTCTTATTGGTTCCGATTGCTATGGGTTTATCCATCAGCACAATTGAGGTTCTACTTCTTATGCTCACATGTAAAAGACTATAGTAATTAAGAAGTTGTTAATAGATCTTATTAGGTAAATTCTATTGTTTTTCTTAACAAATCAAGTTGTTGTGCACTATTCTAACGATAGTAAAGACCTAGCACGGCTGTCAACGATTTATGCCAACACACAGCCATCTCGGCAAATAAGGCAACGCGACTTGAATGCCGTTCCACTAGATAGAAGACACATCGCTAAAATATATACCAAATTGAACCAGGATAAGAAGGATGAGATGTCAAACATTTAAGCGGAATTTTATTGATAGTAGAGAATATGTTACAGAGCACACAAGTACAAAGTAGTAGATAAAAAACACTCCAAAAATAAAAACGTTCATAATAGAGAGGACTTCGCCTCTATTTATAATACAAGAAGTCGATATCGACCGACTGACAGATGCAAGTGAAGTAACCGGCAGCTTTAGGTAAGATTCCCTTCAAATCAGCAACGTGAGTGCCCGTCGCCATCATCTTTATACTTTATCTACTTTACTTCTCCTCCATCCATGTGTTAGCAATTATGCTAAGTAAAGTAAGTGGTAGGGTCCACCATTGTCGGTCAATAATTAAAGAGATTCTCTTTAGTAAAGTGAACAGTGATTGCCACCTGTATTCTGGCAATAGTGCATTCTTAATGCATGCTTGCGTCATCACTTTCATTATCTGACTGAGTAGTGACTCGTTTATGCATTCTCTTGAAGAAAGTTTCTTCATCCATATTTTCTTCTACCTCTTTGTCTGATTTGGTAGAACTAACAGACATATTTTCTGTTTCAAAGATGGACTCAAATTGAGTTTGCATATACTGAAGACATTTTTTCTTTAATTCTTCCTCAGTGATTCGAGGATTTCTTCTTCTCAGAGATTCCTTTAATTTCTTTAAAGGACTGTCTTCAATAATTTCCTTCTTTAATTTTTCTTCTACAAGGATCTCATTATCCTTAATAGATTTTTGTACCATTTGTACTTTCTCCTTATCATTAATTCTATTCCACCATTTAATCATGAATTTTTTGGCAAGAATAGGAAAATTCAGATGGTTGTATTCATATTTAATTATCTATTTGAAAATATAAGGAATTTCAAAATGGACAAAGAAATACATGGTACTTTCTTCCTCTAAAAGAGTGTCAGCATTTTGACATAAAGGGTACGATTGTGACCAAACTGCAAATAATTCTTGTAGTGAGGAAGGTAAAATTTCCAAAGTGGCTCCAAATTTATACCACCATCGAATAAACCATACAGGAATATCCTGTTTCAAAGTTTCTGGACAAATTCGAATGAACCATGAGTGCTTTTGTTTACTATTGTCAAAGTAGAATACTTTGGTAAACGCCTCAACGTAATCCCAATATGTGAAAGATACATTAATACCTTTTTCACGGTGAACTAATTGTCTAGTTCTGTTGGGATGAAGTCCCCAAGATTGAGGAGTGATAATCTGTTTGATTATTATTTTGCTGTAATTAACATCACTTCGAAGATCATTGGTCTTCTGATGGAAATGCTCAATTTCAACTGATTTAGTTATCAGCAAAATTTCTTCATAAACATTGCGATCTTTTCCTTGGACTGGAAACATATTATTTTCCAGATATTTTTCTTTTAACTTCCAAGGATCATTCATCATTGGAATGTCAGATTTTTCTAGTAGAAGTATTTCTTCTGAATAATTATTTGAATAATTATTTTGGGTGAATATTGTTTCTACCTCAACTACCTGTTTGTAAGAAACATTGGTTTCTTCAGGATCTTGAATCTTGATGCCTCTATTAGAGGGCTTGCCTTTTCCAAGAACAGTTTTCTTGGACTGATAGCGAAACTCATTGGAGTCCGAAGTCATGGGTCGAGAAACCCATGGCTGTTTCCCCTTGTCCTTCCTATGCATGGTTCTGCAAGAATTCACGAGTTAAAAAGTCAGGAAGGGAATTATTAATGCCCTTAATATATTCAATATCAAATTCAAATATGGCTAATTCTGCTTGCCATCTAGCAAATATTTGCTTAGACGCTAAATTTTTAACATCCTTTTCTAAAACGGTTTTTACAGAACTGCAATCAATGCGTAATAAAAATTTCTTATTAAGCAGATCATCTTGAAATTTATGTATACATTGTATGATAGAAAGAATTTCTTTCTTAATAGTAGAATAATTATTCTGAGCATTATTCCATTTTCCTGAATGATATCTTACTAACATTTCTTTGTTAGTAATAGGATTTAATTGTTTCAATATGCCACCATAACCTATGTTACTGGCATCTGTTTCAACAATTTTAAACCATTCAGCATTGGCTAAATGTAAACAAGGTAAATTTTTAATCTTTTGTTTTATTATTTTTACTGCCTCGGTATGAGCATTAGTCCAAGGAGTAGGATTTTTTCTTAATCTTTGATACAAATTTTTTGTATCATTTGCAATATTTTTATAAAATTCTGATACATAATTCAATGCACCAAGAAATCTTTGTAACTGCTTATTATCAGTTATTTCATTTGAAAATTTAGAAGCAAATTCAATACTTCTATCGATTGGATGTATTATATTATTAGTTATATTATGTCCCAAAAACCTTATGTCTTGCTGAAAAAGTTTTATTTTTGGGGCAGAAATAACTAATCCATTTTTAATGGCTAAATGTTTAAACATACTAAGATGTTTAAAATGTTCTTCAATAGTATTAGAGAAGATCAATATATCATCAATGTAAGATAATATAAAATTTGAATGTTGAATGAATATTTCATTCATAATATTTTAAAATTCTAAAGGAGCATTCTTCAGACCAAATGGCATAACATTCCATTCATAATGACCAAAAGGAACAGTAAAGGCAGTTTTATACCGATCTTTTTCATCAATTTGAATTTGCCAATAACCTGATTTCAGGTCGAATTTAGAATAAATTCTAGCTTTCACTATTCTATTTAATAAATCCCTTTTATTAGGAATTGGATACCTAATCTATTTTAAAACCTTATTTAAAGGTTTATAATTAATGACAAGTCTAGGTACGCCCCTTTCCTTTTTAGCATTATTATTTACATAAAATGCTGTACAACTCCATGGAGAGTATGATTTTCTTATTAATTTTTTATCCAACAATTCTTGGATTTCTTTTTTGCATAACTCAAGATATTCTTGATTCATTTGACAAGGTCTTGCCTTGGTGGGAATATCCTTTTCATTAAAGGATTCTTCATAGGGTAGAGAAACAATATGTTGTTTCCTATTCCAAAAAGCATTTGGTAAATTACTACAAGTTTGTAGCTTAAAGTCTTCTTCAACTTGCTTAATTTTATTTTGAATTTCAAATTGTTTTAACTGCTGGGTTATAGTAACCTGAGCAAGTTCTTCTTTTAAGAAATTAACTTGATTTTCTTTCAGACTAACATTGTTAAGAATTTTAACAATTGGATTTGTTATAAATTCAAAAGTTATTCTTTTGCCTTTATAACAGGTTGTGATTCCTTCCTTTGTGATCTCATTTATTGGCATAAGTTTTTCTAGGAAAGGAGTTCCCAGAATAACATGCTGAGATATTTCCTTTACAACTATTAGATGTATAGGAATACAAACATCATTTTTATAAATATTCACATCAGTGATTTTGTAAGGAGTAGTTAGTGCTTTATTATTAGCAGCACTCAATGTCTGAGTTGTTCGTTCACAATATTTAATAGGAACGATTCCTTCTTTGACGCAATTAAGATCTGCACCACTATCTACTAGTACAATTAAATTCGTCAAATAATATTCATTATTAACAAGCATATTTATCTTGATATACCATTTATGGGTAATAAATAAATCTATTTTTTGTAGGAAATTGTTCCCAACAACATCTTCTTGTTCGTCTACTAAATTCTCCCCCTCTTGAATTTGAGAGTGTGAAGAACTAGCAGAAGAGTTACCAGTAGTAACAGTTTTAGCTGAGTGTCTAGATATATTTTCTAGCTCAAGCTTAGCTAATCTCGTCTGAATTTGTTGATCTTGAGATTTTAAATTTTTAATCTCAATTTTTAAAGTCTTTATTTCAGACTGAAGGTCCTGTATTGTGACAGGTTTCACTTGCCTATTCTTATATCTTAAGAGAACTTCAGCCATATTATAAGCTTCAGTAGGACTTTGAATAGGGATATTTTCCCCTGATTTCTCTTGCCCAATAAAATCAATAATTTTATTTTTTATATTAGGACTAATATTATCACGTAATAAAGCTTCAATTATATCTTTCTTCTCATCAAGAGTTAAAGTATTAATTGATAAGCCATTCATTTCTACTATAGATTTATAGTAGTTAACATCTTTGTCTGTAACGCATTCGTTACATTGACAATTTTTATCACATTCATTTTCAGAAGTGTCTGTTAATTCATCATTAGATAAACTTTCTTCATAATCTGAATTGATCATTAATTTATATAGAGTATTCCTTAACTCTTCATCTTCAATTTCTTCTATTTTCTTTTTAGTGTAATATTTGTTTGCATAGTGGCCTAATTTACCATATTTGTAACATTTAATTACTTTCTTGGAAGACTTCTTCTTCTTCAAGTTTCTACCTTCCTTATTGGTAGTTTCTTTTCTTTTAGAAGGGTATTTTCTTCTTCTATAAGGTCTCTTATTATATTCCTTATAGTCATTCACTTTCTTTTTCCCCTTTGTATTAGGAGGTTTAGAAATATCCATAGCAAACTGGTCACATAATTCTCCCAATTGCTTTCGTTCAGAGAGTCTCTGAGTTTTTAATTGATGTCGTAGCTTTAAATCATTACATAAAGCTAGACCTTCTTCTATACACTTATTTATCAAATTGCCATAAGTGTAATTAGAATAAGGTATAGTACCATTATTTTGATTTCTTAAACCTTGCCTTATTCTTTCTGCAAAAAGATTGGAAAGTCCGTCAATAAATTTCGACTTCCAGTGAGCATTATTAGCATCACCAAGTAACATTACTCTACTCAAAAAGGTATCTTTATAACATCTAAAATGAGTAAGAGTTAGACATCTTAAATTCTGAAGAAGAGTTCTTACTCTATCTCCATGATCGAAAATTCCACCAGTATGTATATAGTTTATATGTATTATATTATATATATGTGTAAATATATTTTTATATATATTATACTCAGATTATATATATATATATATATATATATATATTTACATATATATATGTATTTTATATTTCTTTTACATATAAATAGTATATAAATATATTTGAATATATTATTATCTAAATATGTATTATATATATATATTATTCATATATATATATATATATATATATATATATATATATATATATATATATATATATATATATATATATATATATATATAACATACTTATATGTATGCATTTCTTTTCTTTTCTTATTATACATATACAATTTATATATTATTATGTAACTATGTTATTAAGTATATAAATATATAATATATGTATTTATTTTCTTCTTGCCATTTATATATATGTCTATGTATTTATATTATATATATGACTATATTTATATTAAGTATATAAATACTATATAAATATATACATACTATTACTATATATACTTATATTATGTATATATACTCTATATATATATGTACCCTATATATATATATTTAAATATATATATATATACATATGTTTAGTTATGTACTTATTATTGTGTTATATAAATATCTATATATATTTATGTTATGTATATAAATACTATATATATATATATATATATATATATATATATATATATATATATATATATATATATATATATATTATGCCTTATATATATATTTACATAAGTATATATATACTAATATATTATGTACCCATTTATTTAAATGATATTTACGAACCCTGTACGTCTTGAACAGAGTACCTCTTCGACGCAGTCAGTGACCCCCTGTCACAGGACCCCTCAGACTTGACTGCTAGAACAGGGTTTCGACACACTCAGGAAGTAGGCAAGTATACCTTGCCAAGTTTTACTGTTTAAATATAAAATTATTGTATGATATTTCTTCTGAATTTACATATAACTGTGTGTGTCCGAGATTGTCTCGAGTACCGTCAACTGATACGTTGACAAGTAGTGTAACTGACTTAGACTTTAGCAGACTTACCAACAGCTGTGAGGGTATCCTAATATTCCTAGACCCTAACACTTGTACACGCAACAAGGTTGTACTTTATTTTGGGATGCAAGTTTACGTACTCGATTAGCTACCGGTGCATGTGACGTGCATCACGACTTAGTACGAAATCAGAAAATTTAGGAAAGTTAGGACTTGGCATTTAGCTACGTGGTTTACACGTTGTGGATTCGACTTGTATTACCGCATTGGACGGGGAAGACAACTAGTAGGCGTATGGGACACCCAACTTCTTTATTGTAGATACCGCACTCTTTGGAGTGATACAGATATTATATATACTTGCAGATACCACATCCCTTAGAGTGTTGGACGTTATATATATTCAGATACCTCATTCTTCGGAATGACGGACGTTGCAGATACCACACTCTATAGGATGATGGCCGTTATGCCTACGCCTATCCATACATACCAGGGTTGTCTTTATATTGCATTCACATAGATGGTTAGCATATCCTGTATTTATTTATTCAGTATTTACATACATGGCATATTTTTATGTATCTTGTTATGTCCCACTGAGGACCTGGTTCCCTGCCAGGTTTAGATGTGGCCTTCTACCCCATGGTATATGGGCCTGGACAGGAGACCAGATATGCTACTGAGGAGGAGCTAGAAGAGCTGCCCACAGAGTCTGCCTGAACTTTTAGAGCACCTGGAGCTGGAGCTACAACCTAGATAGACGTCACTCTAGTCTATCTTATTTTAGTACTATTATTATCTTTTGTAGTGGGTTTGTTCCCACCAGATTTTGTACTATGACATTCAGGCTTAGCATTATATATATTCAGCACTTATTCCCATGTTCATTGATATATTTTGTGGATGAGATTAGATTTACCTGTATTAAACTTGTAGTATTTTAGGACAGCGTAGCACGTTCCTTTGGGTCCATTAAATTGGATAAAACCCTTAGTGACGTGTCAGCTGGCCAATGCCACGTGGCCTAGTTCCATACATTTTGGGACTGGGGCGTGACAGACAGACAGACACACACACACACACACACATATATATATAGACACATATACACATATACACAAACACAACACTCACAACACCCCACCAACACGCGCACAACCACCCCTACACGCACAAACACACACACACACATATATATATATAATATAACCCGAGAACTCTAGCACACACTCTCCGAAGCTAACCCAACGCGCGCACAAGCCCGAAACTAAGAAACCAAGTCGAAATGGCCGTTCGGTCATTTCGACAAACACGTGGTGTGCGGTTCAGAAAACATCCTGAAACGCACACCAAACCAACTCGAAATCGGCCCAAAATTTACCCACGGGTTCTAAACGATGTCTAGATCCTAGAAAAAATGCTAACTCGTCGATTCTAGGTCCGTGGCAAAAATGCGTACGCACATAGAACCGGCGACGATGAAAACCCCGAAAATGCCCGAAACCCCCATTTCTCCGCGACACGACTTCACGTGTCTGCACAGAGAAATGCACTAACCCTCAAGACACCCAACAACACCTACCTAGGTCCGTCTAACCTAGGGCATCATCCAAAATTGGGCCAATCTCGGATTCCACCCGAAATTGACACAAAACCTAGTGTTAAAGTCTCTAAACACAACCAAACTAGTTCCAACTTCCTCCCACGGGTAGCCTTAGGGTCTAGGAAGGTCCTAAACCACTAATTACACTACATTAGAGTAATTAGTAAGAGAAAAGTTAGGGTTTATCTCTTGAGAGTTGGAATCCCAAGGCCAAAGTCTCCAAATCTCTTGAAATTACCTCCCTCAAGCTTCCAAGCCTCCAACCCAAGCCTCTACACTAAGTCTAGGCTCTACCCACCTAGGTTAGGGAAAATCAAAAGGTTAGGGTTTATACAAATGAAAGAAATAGAAGAAAGAAGAGAATAAAGACTTACTTGGAGCTTGTTGGAAGAAGGAAGGAGAAGGAAAGAAGAAGAAAGAGTGGAGAATGGAGAAGAAGAAGAAGAAGTGAAGAAGAAATGGGGGCTGCTGGTTTTGGTCGGGAAAAGGTTGGGGGAACCGGCCACAAGCATTAAAGAAGGGTTTTCTAATGTCCAAATGACCAAAATGCCCTCCCCTAACTTGGGTTTTGGGTTTGGGGTTCCAAAAGCACTCAAACTAACTCCCAATCTCTCCAACTAACAAAAATAAAATATAATAAATATTCTAAACCCAAAAATAGGCCTCACAAGGGTGTGGGTTGGGTCGGACATGGGTTCACTAGGGTCTGACATGGGTCTAGACTAGCCAAAATCCTAAAACAATCAATAAAAAATAATACGACCATCAATTAAATATAAATATAATTAATAATAAACAATACACAATTTACCAAAAAAAATCCTATTTTCTAGAATCGGGTAGTGACAGGAAATACCTCAAAGTCATTAGCCACGAATCCGGTCTCTACTCCTGCTCCGTAGATGGCCGGGTACAAGTGCTCGTCCGGATCTGGAAGAGAACCAGGTCCTTAGAGGGACATAACAATATACAAAAAATACATGCCATAAAGTAAATACTGTATAAACTCGAGGATGATCTAACCGGCTAAGTGAAATGCACTTAAAGATAACCTTGGTACGTATGGGTAGGTAAAAGGTATAAAGCGTAGCGTCAAGCCAGAGGCTAAGTATCTGGCATTAGCTGTAAACTGGATGCCAGAAGTATATGCTGACTACATCACCGTTCATGATAGCGCGCAGCTAGTAACCTCTGGCGAATGTATCGATAAGGATATACGCCCATAACCGGGTAGCACATAGCCCTAATCGGATAACACATAGCCCATAATCGAGTAACACTGAGGCTTACGACCCTGTAGTTTACTCTGAAACTACGGTAGCCAAATGTCTATGCCATACGCCTACTAATTATCTTCCCCGCCCAATGCTAATGTACAAGTCGCGAATACGACGTGGACATCTCGTACTGTAATGCAAGTCACTAAAGAAATATACAACTATGCTAAATACCGTCACACGTACTGCTCACACCGATGGCCAGTCAAGTATGAAGCACGTGTCCCTACATAAACTCACTCTGTGATGTGCAATATTATGTGTCAAGGCCTGGAAAGTTATATTGATAACTCCACAACTTTAGGTACGTTCACTGGACACTAGGTCAAACACAAGTCCTAACGTCAACACCTTCGTTGACTGCACCCGAGTCATTCTCAGACACGCACAGTTATATAATATTAAAATAATAAAATAAGCAACTAATAATAACTAAATTTAAACAGTACAACAAGGCAAGGTATACTTGCCTGGAACTCCGATGTGAACAAGCAAGGATCCGGAACTCGCAGCCAAGGTAGAACCGTCTTGGATGCCTATGAATATATAACAATAAATATAAATCACTACATTGCATTATGCTAATCATGCACAAGAGTACAACTTACTCAACGTCATGAGTCATATAGAGTCTAACCCAAATAAACGTTCTAACTAAGTAGGTTGGCTAAGGTTGACTAGTCAAAGATCAAGGAGGTAGGTGTACACTTAGTCTACTAGTCCCACAGCATATACAAGTTATCCTAAGATATAATTTCTCATATGTTACAATTGCGGTCACGACTAGAATTTGTGTAGGTGCTAAGTTGCACCTCTAACACATGGGTACTAGGTATTCTACTTACTAAGATTTCCATGTATATGGGTGACACATTCACGTTCTTGAGATATATGTCACATTTACGTCAATGGTTACGTCTGAGCCCTACAATATTTTTATCAAGTATACATCTATCAACTCAAGAGGTCGGTTCTAACTATATGTAGCATCATCCTAGGAACCATCAAGAAGTTAAGGCATAACCTATTTCTAACATGTAACATCGATATATATATATATATATATGTGTTTGTGTGTGTGTGTGTGTGTTCTCAACATATAGAGCAACTAATTCCTTATAACTTTTCGCATCAACCCTTTAAATAAGTAAAAGCACTTAACACCTATGTATAAATCCATATCTGGATCATTATTTTATAATGCTATGAACCTACTACTAAAAGCAATGAAATTCTCATATACATCTCTCAACATGATATCAAGCTACCATATAATAATCCTATTTGAACTACTATTACCAAGTCTTCACATGCTTATGAGTCCTCAAACATGAACTCTACTTAAATATGGTGTGAAAACACTCTATAACATGCATAATCCAGGTTATGTATGCATTTACACAACCACAATCATGCATGTACTTTCTGGAAATTAATTATAAATGGGTTATTTGCATGATTAAAAAATATTAAATAATAAGAAGATATAAATATCTAGGTATTTACAACCATGCTTAATGAAGGAAGGAAGAAGAAGAAGGCGAAGAAGAGGATGATACCAGATGGGAGGGATGGTGGTCGAAGGTGGAGCAGTAGGTTGGGGGTGCTCTGGCGCCTGAGCTCCGGCCGGGGGGTGCACAACAACCGCGGTTGCACTACAATAGCAACAGCAGCAGCAACACTGTCAACAGCCTACAGCAGTAGCGGCAGTGGCTTGGTGGCGGGTGGTGGGTTGTTGGTGGTGGTGGATGGTCGTGGGGACGAGGGGGCTGTTGACAGTGGTGGTGGTCGTGAGGAGGAGGCGAGGAAGAATGAGGAGGGGAGGTCGGTTGATGGCTGTGGTGGTGGTTGAAGGAGGTCGAGGTTACGGTGGTAATAATGACTGTAGGAAGGATGGTAGTTGTCGATGGTGGGGAGAGGGAGGAGGAAAGAGGTGACAAGGTGATGTCGAGGGTGGTGGTGGTCGTGAGAAGAGGGGGGGAGAGGGTAATGGCGGTGGTGATGATGGTAGTGGGGATGATGGCTGTGGTGGTGATGATGGCCGAAGGGGTGTTGGCTATGGCGGTCGTGGCTGTGGTGATGGCCGTGAAGGAGGAGAAGGTGGTAGTGGTCGTGAGATGAGGGAGGAGGAAGGAGGTGGTCGATGACTGTGGTGGTGATCGCTGTGGTGGTTGTCGATGGTGAGGTTGGTCGTGAGGAGAGGGAGGAGGAAGTCGAGAAGATGGAGAAGGAGAGGGGGTTGCTATTGGTTTATTCCGGGGGCTAGGGGATGAGGTGGTATTGGTGACGAGGTGGAAGCCGGTCGAAGGTGTTGTTGGTGGTGGCGGGATTAGAAGTTGGCCGAAGGAGGAAGAAGAAGGAGGAGGAAGGATGAAGGAGGTTGTATTAGGGTTCGGTTGGATGGGGATGAAGGTGATGGGTAAATTTTAGAGAGAGGGAGGGAGAGTTAATGTAGGAGAGAGAGAGAGAGAAGGGGGGCATGGGGATTAGGGCCGGCCACATGACTATTTCTAGGGATGGGGGGAGATTCTTCATGAAGAAATGGATGGTTGAGATAGGATAAATTTGAATGGAGGGTGGTGATGATATGGGTGAAAAGGTGGTGTGTTGTACACACAAAATGGGGGGGGGGGAATGTAGGGTGACCGGTCAAAGAATGGAGGGTGGGTTTCTTCATGGTTTTTCTCCAATGGGAGGTGGACACCTAATTGCTTATTTGCACAAAAGCCCCTAATAATTTAGAAATTGCATAAACAAGGGAGATTAGGATTGGATGAGAAAAAATACCATGTTTGGTGTGATATAGTGGATTAAAATAGTGTATGGTATTTAGTATAAACCTTGAGAGTGTGAGTGGGGGTTTGGGTTGGTGTTGGGTCTAGTTTTGGGTTAGGTTGAGTCATTACACCAATTTAATTAAAATTAGTGCCAATGGTGTTCTTTAATTAATTGGAAGTGCATAGGATTAAAATTGGGTGTGACACAAGTATCACGGACGTAGTAGACTTAACCTAGGTCATAAATTGGGTTGCATAAAATGGGGTCGAGATTGTGTCTCCAATTTCGATTAGAACGGACAAAGATGCAAAGTTGGATTTATTTGGATTTAAAAATAGATATTTGTAACAAATATTGTGCGACTAAAATGAAGCACAAGAGAGGATCTTTATGAGTTACACAAAGATCAGAATGGAAGGTTGGTACGTCTAGGTCAAGTGTGTAAAATTTGTTTGAAGGCAAAAGTTAGAGTAGCGCTCCAAACATCGAAGCAATGGTAAGATGCACCAAGGGAATTAAATTAAAAGTAGCAAATTAATAACTCCATTAAATAATTAAAAAATAACCTAAATGAATTCTAATCCTAGATTTGGGTAAGGGGATTTACAATCTACCCAACTTATAAGAATTTTGTCCTTGAAATTAAAATAAACATATAATAAGCCATAAATTATCAAGCAATGCTACGGACATACCTAGGACCGGTGGAACTGGCATTTTTACTATCTGTTGGGTTCTGTTGACATACTGGGGAATACTCCTGAGCCTGATGTTAGTTCGATCCGCACCTCAAACACTATCCTAACCTTCTTTTGCAATCTTTTTGAACATGTCCATTATTTCTGCAAAAGTGACATGTCGGAAGCTCTCTCTGCTGATACGGCACAACCCTCTGTTGTACCTGCACTCCTGGACGACGGATCGGTCCTTCTATTCCTGGTAGTGCCTTAGCTGGTGCAGCTACACTTGGATACCTCGATCCTCTGCCAATAGCCTCCTTGATCCTAGCCTCTGACAGAACCTCCTCATAAGAGATCCTCGCTTGGGTGTTAGTGTACCTCTGTAGCTCATAAGTTAGACCATGATGGAATCTCCTGGACTTCTCTAGATTATTGAAAATCAGGGCGGCACCAAATCTACTAAGATGACCAAACTCCGCATCATACGCGTCTACAGTCATGTTCTCTTGCCCCAGGTGCAGGAACTGAGAATATAGTGCATTCCTAACCGTAGCCGAAAAGTACTTCGCATTGAAGTATTCTAGAAATTGCTCCCATATCTGCTTTTTGCTGACGCTGCACTCCATAGAGTCCCACCAGTGATGGATATTGCCTTTCATTTGGGCCCTCACTGCGGTCATCCAAAGGTCCAGAGGTAGCTGAGAAGCCTCCAGTAACATCTCCGTGTTGGTGACCCAATAGGAGATCTCCTCTGCGGTCTCGCTGCCCGAAAAGGTATTCGGGCCCATCTGACGAAACCCTCGAATTATACCAGCTGGCTGATAAGGTACAGGTGCTGGTGCTGGGGTAGGTGGCCTCTCCAGAACTGCCATCAAGCTCTGTCTCATAGTCTCGGCCTGATGCCACTACGCCTGCATCATAGCCTGGAAAAACTGGAATATCTTTGGCTCTCCCTCTGACTGCGACATCAGATGTGGAAAGGGTGGAGGTGGTGGCAATGGAACCTCAGGCTGCACTGTAGGTGTCTCCTGAGATGTCAGTCTCTCGGGCTGCGGCATCGGCGTGGCCCTCGAAGTCTGACCCTCGAGGTGTTGTGTCGGGACCGTCTGTGAAGTATGGCCCTCGTGCTGCTGCGTCGGATCATCCTAAGAATTCTGGTGCCAGTGTATCAATGGGGCCTGTGGTATCACCGGGGCCTGTGGTGGTGGCTGCTCTCTAGGTGGCCCAAGGGATGTATCCTCCCTCTGCGCGATGGCGAATGGTATAATGGCACTGTATGCCTCACGTCCGCTATGCAAGTTTATCTCTCTGTAAGAGATAGAAATATATTAAAAGAGTACGGGAATAACAAAAATGATACATATATTCAAATAATTAAATACGAAGGAGGTTCAAAGACGGTAGTCAAGGTGGATAAGATCTGATAATTTCTATCCAATTGCAGGCTCGCTGGGCATGATACTATACCACAAGTGATAAATAAAGACCTACATGGGCCACCACTAAAACCATGTCATGTCCCAGCCCCAAAATACACAAGACCAGGCCATGTGGAAATGGCCAGCTAATACGACTCCGAAGGATTTTCTAATTTAATGGACCCGACGAAGCATACTACGCTGTCCTAAAATACTATCAAGTCCAATATGCTATCATACAGCAGGTAAATATCTAATCTCATCCACAAAGTATAATATAATAAAGACTGAAGCAAGTGCTGGTAAATAAGATATAAAGAGTCTGAATATCCATAATACATCTAAAATAGTCTGATGGGGACAAACCCACTGAAATATAGCAATGAAATAAAAGTACGAAAAGAAGTAAGATAACTAGACTAGAGTATCAACTAGCTAGATAAGAATGCTCTAGTCCGAAATAGCAGCGTACCCCAAATCACGGGAACTCCTCTGGAAATAGCTCAAAGTCCTCAGCCACGAATTCGGTCTCTACTCCTGCTTCGTAGATGGTCGGGTACAAGTGCTCGTCCGGATCTCGAAGGGAACCAGGTCCTTAGAGGGACGTAATAAGATCTAAAAAGTATATGCCATAAAGTAAATACTGTGTAAACTCGAGGATGATCTAACCGGCTAAGTGAAATGCACTTGAAGACAACCTTGGTACGTATGGGTAGGTAAAAGGTATAAAGCGTAGCGTCAAGCCAGAGGCTAAGTATCTAGCATTAGCTATAAACTGGATGCCAGAAGTATATGCTGACTACATCACCGATCATGATAACATGCAGCTAGTAACCTCTGTCGGATATATCGATAAGCATATACGCCCATAACCGGGGTAGCACATAGCCCATAATCGGGTAACACATAGCCCATAATCGGGTAACACTGAGGCTCACGACCCCGTATTTTACTCTAAAATTATGGTATCCAAATGTCTGTCCTATACGCCTGCTAATTGTCTTTTCCGTCCAATGCCAATATACAAGTCATAAATACAACATAGACATCTCGTACTATAATACAAGTCACTAAAGAAATATACAACTATGCTAAATACTGTCATACGTGCTGCTCACACCGATGGCCAGTCAAGTATGAAGCACGCGTCCCTACATGAACTCACTCTGTGACGTACAATATTACGTGTCAAGGCATGGGAAGTCATATTGATAACTCCACAACTTTAGGTGCATTCACTAGATACTAGGTCAAACACAAGTCCTAATGTCAATGCCTTCGTTGACTACACCCGAGCCATTCTCGGACACGCACAGTTATATAATATTAAAATAATAAAATATGCAACTAATAATAACTGAATTTAAATAGTACAACAAGATAAGGTATACTTGCCTGAAACTCCGATGTGAACAAGCAAGGATCCGTAACCCGTAGCCAAGGTAGAACCGTCTTGGGTGCCTATGAATATATAATAATAAATATCAATCACTAAATTATACTATGCTAATCATGCACAAGAGTACAACTTACTCAACGTCATGAGTCAAGTAGAGTCTAACCCAAATAAACGTTCTAACTAAGTAGGTTGGCTAAGGTTGACTAGTCAAGGATCAAGGAGGTAGGTGTACACTTAGTCTACTAGTCCCACAACATATACAAGTCATCCTAAGGTATAATTTCTCATATGTTACAATCGCGGTCACGACTAGAATTCGTGTAGGTGCTAAGTTGTACCTCTAACACATGGGTACTAGGTATTCTACTTACTAAGATTTCCATGTACATGGGTGACACATTCACGTTCTCAAGATACATGTCACATTTACGTCAATGGTTACGTCTGAGCCCTACACAATTTTTATCAAGTATACATCTATCAACTCAAGAGGTCGATTCTAACTATATGTAACATCATCCTAGGAACCATCAAGAAGTTAAGGCATAACCTATTTCTAACATATATATATATATATATATATATATATATATATATATATATATATATATATATATATATATATATATATATATATCTGTGTGTGTGTGTGTGTGTGTGTGTGTGTTCTCAACGTATAGAGCAACTAATTCCTTATAACTTTCCACATGAACCCTTTAAATAAGTACAAGCACTTAACACCTATGTATAAACCCATATTTGGATCATTATTTTATAATGGCATGAACCTGATACTATAAGCAATAAAATTCTCATATACATCCCTCAACATGACATCAAGCTACCATATAATAATCCTATTTTAACTACAATTACCAAGTATTAACATGCTTATGAGTCCTCAAACATGAACTCTACCTAAATGTGGTGTGAAAACCGAAAAAGCACGTGGAACGTAAAGGAATCTACGAGTAGTTTCAACCCTATAAACCTATAAGAACGAAAAGAAGAGAAGGCGACCGTTAGAGAGGAAGACCTTATGAACTGATAGCCCTAGAGGAATACCCTAGTTTTTGTACTTTGTTATATCAGCTTAAAAAACTGAGCTTTTAGCTCATTTTTAAATATAACTTAATGGTCTCACGGGGTAAGCCCCCATGAGTAGTATTGTTTATCAGAGAGGGACTGAAAGACTATATCTTGGCTAGCTCGACGTAACCCCAAGGCGCTGTTAAGCCCTTGGCATGCATTATATAGGTTATGTATGCATTTACACAACCACAATCGTGCATATACTTTCTGGAAATTAATTATAAATGAATTATTTGCATGATTAACAAATATTAAACAATGGAAAGATATAAATATCTAGGTATTTACAACCATGCTTAATGAAGGAAGGAAGAAGAAGAAGGAGAAGAGGAGGATGATACCAGAGGGAAGGGATGGTGGTTGGAGGTAGAGCAGTAGGTCGGGGGTGCAGCTCCGACAATGGGCTCGGCTAGGGGTGCTCCAGCACCTGACCTCCGACCGCGGGTGTCACCCTCATATTTTTATTTTAGGGTAGTTTGGTAATTGACATGGGTAATATTTATTTTAGGATTAATTATATTTAATATTGTGCATGCATGCATAATTTATTTATTTATTATATTATTTATTGATTGTTAGTTGTAAATTTATTTTGGACTTGTGTAGTGGACCTAACCCATTTATTAGTTGCATGAACCCAACATTTAGATTAGTTTAGATTGAGCCCATTAAATTGGGTCCATGGATTAGGAGGATGGATTAATTAGTGAAACCATTAGACTAGAACCTTCTTCCTTAATTAATTTCTTCATGAGAGGCCCCAATGGATATTTTGGACATTTCATATTGCTTGAAAGAGAGTTTATGACCAGCCATTAGAGGAGGAGAGAGAGTGTCTCTCATTTTATTTTTCTATTTCCAAATAGATCTAGATTTCCCCCCTTTCCAAATTTCTTTATTCTTTCACTATTTCTCACCAAATTTTTACCCAAATTCCTTTTCTATTCATCAATTGAGGCTACTACAAGAAGGATCTACAAGAAGGAAACAAGGATCTAGAAGGAGGATGCCAAGATCTAGAAAGATGAGTTATTTTCTACTTTGGGGATTTTTTATTGGGAATCCATCTCCCAATAGGTATATTTTAGTTTTTCCTCTTTTAGTAGACTCTAAATTTGAGATTTAACCATAAGAAACCAACTCACATGCATAGGCTACCCATAGAAATTAGTTTTAGGTTCATAGGACACCTATGGTGGAAGTTATGTGCATTTTGGTATCAATTTTGGGAGAATTCCAAGATTGGCACATGTGGTATTTGTTATTTGGTCAAATAGATCAATATGACATATGATTGATTGTTTGTGACTAGTGTCGTATCTACAATTGGATACGTGTAGGCCGTATCTCGTCAATTTGATGAAACAGATTAATTTTGGGGGTTTTCCTCCGACACTGGGCCTTGTGTATATCATATTGTGACACAGACATATGGATACTCTAATTACTATACGTATTATTCATAATTAGTGTTTTAGACTTGCTCGTATCCTCTGAAATGCGTTTGGTTATGTGTTGGAGCCATATCGCAAGCGTATCATAGAGAAAGTGTGATACGGGTGCAGTGCACTCCACGTGTTTGTTGTTTGGTCCTTTTTGCTATACGTGCATGTGTAATTATATATATAGATGATAATTAAGTGATATATATATATATATATATATATATATATATATATATATATATATATATATATATATATATATATATATATATTAGTGTATTTGAGTTTGGGTTTTGTGTGTGTCTATGTGTGTATATACTAGTGTATATAGTTATATATAGATCTATATGTATATGTATATATATGTGTGTTGATTTATATATATGCGTTTATATATATGTGTGGTTATATATATATATATATATATATATATATATATATATATATATATATATAGTTATTTATATGTGTGTGATTATATATATATATATATATATAGTTGTGAGAGGAATATATATATATATATATATATATATATATATATATACATAGATGTGTAGTGTTGTGTTTGTTATGTTGTGTTGTGTTGTGTGTGTGTGTTAGTGTATATGTATATATCCATATGTATATATATATGTATAGAGTAACATACATAGGGGGTATATGTATGTATGTGTGTGCATGCTATATGTTGAGTGTTTATGTTGTGGGTGCGTGTGTGTGAGAGGGGCGAGCGCTGCATGCGCTGCAGCGCAGTGTGCGGGCTGCAGCAGCAGTTGTGGCGCAGCAGCGTGTGGTTGCGGCGCAGCGCGGTGCAGCAGCAGCATCAACAGTTCATGTGTTTAGTTAGTTATAAACCTATTAGTCTAGATAATTAGATAGATGTATATATATACTTGTTAGATATGTAGTAAGTTATTATGTAGATATATGTATCTATGTATTGGTATGTATTATATGTTAGTAGTTAATAGTTTTAATAGTTTAGTTATGTTAGTATAGTTTAGTATATGGGGGTTAGCTATATATATTAGCTTTATGTATTAGGATTTGAATTACCTTGGGATACCAAGGTAATGTCAAGGTATTGAGGGATACTCAAGGTATTGGGTAATGGGTTGGTTTAGTCTAGTTGGTTACTGTAGTAGGTAGTTAGTTATATATGTTTGATTATGTAGATAGATATGTAAACTAGTATATATATGTTATGATTGATAGTTAGTCTCATATACTAATAGGTAGTGTATCTTGATAGTTAGTGATATTAGCTATACATATCTATGTATGTTAGTATTATAGTTAGTTCTATGTTATATTGAGATGTATATATTAGTGTTAGTTATAGCTAGTATTAGTTTGGGATTTTATATATCTATTGGTATTAGTTATATGTTGAGTTTTCGGTTACCTCGGGATACCAAGGTATTACCAACGTATTGAGCCGATACCCAAGGTATTGAGTTTAGGTATCAGGATAGGTACGATACGTATTGGTGCAAGGCCAAGGTATCATAAATTCCTTGTTTTAATATAAAATTAAGTATAATGACTTGTATATATATATATCTAAAACATTATTTTCATATAAATGAACTTGCGTATCTTAGGATACGGCTTTTTGAATGCCTTTTAGTATCTTAGCTTGGATTGTATAACATAGTTTCATAGTGTTTCAACTTAGTGGCTTAGTTTTAGACTCTTGTAACCTAGATTTCATCGGTTTGACCTAAAATGGTTTTATGACTTAGAATTGTATCAACTTAACTTATTTCTATTTTAGAACCTTGTATTGATGTAACGTACCATATATAGGTTGTGTGACACCAGCTTAGGCATCGAGAGACACATCTTGCTCAGGACTTTAGGCGAGTACATTTCTCTGATAGTTTTTAATTCATAATATTGTATATATTCATGTTCTAGAATTATATACATTGATCCCGACACAGTGATTTCACGGACTGGTACTATATGGATCCCGTCAGGAGATGTTATCCCCTACCGTATTCAGCGGGTAATCGTGTACATTGTATCTCATCATGTATATTGGGTATTGATGATACTTCGTGTTCACGCATTGCTCATATTCAGTGTCCTTATTCGTGTACACCCACCGCTCGTGTTCGGTGGTTATGATATTCGTGTATACACACTGCTCGTGTTCAGTGGTTATATTTCGTGTTCGTAGCGTTTCGTGATTGGATCCATCGGTATTAATTGGGGGTGGGAGAGTAGGAGTTGATTATGTGATCAAAGCCCCATTGTTACATTTTGTATATTCTGGTTACATACCTCACTTGTAATCGTCTTACCTGATCATGTTCACCCAACCCAATCACATAATGAACTTGTATTCTGAGGCACATCAGCTAGTTTAAATTGCAGTTATTTTATCATATTATTGATATTCATATTATTGTTCTAATTCTCGTACATTACATGTATATATATTATTTATTATTCATATATTTAGTGATCTTGTATTTTATTTCAATATCTATTTATATGCTCGATTATGCTATTGAAATTGCTTTTAGAGGTATGTACTTTGCTCCAATCTTGACTAGATATATTTTTTCAGATATTTGGCTTATAGAGCAGTGTCCCACATTCTACGGTGCACAGGAAGGTGTATCTTTAGAGGATCCTTTGGTAGACCAGGAGGACTTAGTTGTAGAGCCCGAGGAGGTCTAGTTTATTGTGTTGGACTTGTATTATATTATATTGTTGAGATTCATTGGGTTGTATATTATTTTAATTTGTGGTTTATATCTTTTCTTTCCTTCGCTATTCTATTTGTGCTTATCTTCCTTAGTTTGCATTGTGATTGAGTTTAGTTATATTTGAGATACCATTTTGTTCCTCTGTTTGGAGTTGAGATAATTGACAGGTACCATATTATATTGTTGAGATGCTAGATAGTTAGAAATAACCCAGACAACGTTCTACCGTCAATTTTGTGATGTAGGCTGGACGTACCCACGTACTCGTACCCGAATATCCGGGTGCAGGTCGTTACACATTTTTAGTGGTGGCCCATACAGGTCAGGCTTCGTAAGTTATGCGAGGTCGTGGTAGTACGACGGCTTAGTTGTACTACTGCGAGCCTGCGATAGGATATAGGACATAGGACACTAGGATGAGAGAGGTTACTTAATCATAATTTTTTTAAGAGATTTTTGTGACGACCCTTGAGAATCTTATTATAAATTCTAATTCAAACCTTTTTTTTATTTTCGTCTGCTCTCACTTGTTGTTATTAAATTTGATTCTTGGTGATCGATTATTGAATTTAATTCTTAGTTTTCGTTGTTGAGTTTGATTTCATTCGAGATAAATTTTATGAACTAAATTATGATATCATCTGATGACATATGTTAATGAGGACAATAAGAAAGGTAAAACGTATGCTTTGGTTATGGAGCCTAGAGTTTATCGCAGCCATATTAGCTGGCATGGCAGAAACATAGGGACATGACTTTGGATGTACATATCTTAGTTATGAAATTTAGAATTTCTCGCAGCTATACTAGTTGGCACATCGAGGATTCTAGACGATATGATTATAGAGGTGCATACCTAAGTTATGGAATCTATCGTTTATCGCAGCTATGCTTAATGTCGTGACGAGGATTCTGAGTGTCATAATTTTAGACATACGTGTATGATTATCATATTGTATCTTAAATTGGTTCTTAAAGTATCATCTTAATACTTATCCACTTCTGTTATTATAAGACTTTGTTCCATCATTTTTTTTAGCTTAGCAGTAGAGATACCTTTAGTTCTTTAGTCCAGTTCCTTATAGAGCTTTATTCCATTAGGGTTCCTTGTTAGTGTGATAATTGGTGACTTGCAATTAGGTCAGTATCTTGAGTATCAGTATTGATTGTTGGGAGTGTGGCTTGTGAGTCTGTAAGTGGTTCTTGGTTGGGCATGTGAGCAATAGGCATCAATCTAGAGATAACCCATAGCGTAGTACCTTATAGCAATAGTTCTATGATAAGGTGTCATTATAGTTATTATTGGTACTATAGGTAAAAGGGGTAGTAAAGAGTATCAGTGATGGTTCCAAGAATTATTATCAGAGTCAGCATACCAGTTCTGGATAGTCATGAATTCATGTAGTTGAGTGATCCATGTAAATAATTAAGTATTAAGGAAATTATGTTGGAAATTAATGGAGCATGATATTCAATTTAGTGGTTGATACTTGGGTGTATCAAGAGTAAAGACATGTATACGCATAAAGGGTATTAGTGAGTGTGCCATAGTAGGAGGGTACCCATAAGTGTATAGGAGAGTGTAAGAGAATAATAATACATTGTGCTAAGATAGTAGGACTTGTGTTACAGATATAAGTAGAGCATTGATGTGAGTAGATAGGAGTGTACCAGTTGTAAACCCCCTCAATTATTATCTCAGGTAGACTAGTTAGGGTTGGAAATTTTGTTGTAGCATCAGGGTATTTGAGGTTTAGAATTTATGTTGCAGTTGTCTGATTCTTTATTTTAATCCTTGGTGTACCCTACCGTCGTTGCAATATTCGGAGCCCAACAATAGCCCATAATTTCTAACTAATTGTTGCACTCTTGACTTGACAAGCCAACCTAGGCGCTGGACTTTTCCGTCACTCATAAACACAATCCCTTGTGCTTTAATTTAACTGCACAACTTCTCGGTCCCGAAATCCATTCTTTAATCCTGTGTCGCGTACCTTTGTCGTTGCCATCCATTTTGGGACACAAACTTAACCCGTTTAGCCGAACCAATTAAAGGGTCCAAGACTGACACCAAGCCTACACCTTTCATGACCTTTGTGTCACTCCTAATTGAGACCCCATATGCCCCTATTTAATTTAAGAGCACATGACATTGTATTTTAATTAAATTAGGGATACCAACTTTGACTAATCCTAACTTAACCCCAAACTTAATCCAATACCCCATTCATTAAGCCCATGCAAAATACACAATACCCCCTCACCCTAAATAACACCAAACACCAAACACCACTTCCCACACCAAATCTCTATCATTTTACATGCATGTGCAAATACCCAAAAGTTAAGGGGCTTATTTGCAAATATGGTGATAGATGTCACCACCATATTGGTCAAGGCCAATGAAGAAACCCTCTCTCCCTCTCTTGACCGGTCAAATCAACCCTCTCTCTCTCCCCTTTTGTTGTATATTTCTTTTATGTGAAATCTGGACCCTCCATTCAAATGTAACCACTCATCCTCAGCACACACTCACCTATATAATCACTCCTCACCCCTTTCCCAATGAGCCAACCCCATCCCAAGGAACACATGGCCAGCCCTAATCCCTAGGTTGTTATCACCCTCTTCTCCCTCATGCAAAACTCTTCCTCTATTATTTTTCAACATCATCATCACCATCCCTCTTCAACTACAAACCTAACCCTAAACCATAACCTCCCTTCATCATCTTCCTCCGGTCACCTTCCCGCTGGAGCTGCCGACTCCCCTGTCACTACCATATTCTGAAATAGGGGTAATTTTGTCATTTTATTTATTATAAGTATTGTGTATATTTATTTTTAAATAATTGCATGATATGTGTATAGTATTCAATTTGGTATATATATATATATATATATATATATATATATATATATATATATAGTGTTCTTTAATGTATGGGTTAGTAGACTAGACCTAGAAGCCCACTAGTTGAACCTCTGACCAGAATATAGGGTTATGAATTTAATTTGTATTATTTCGGGATTTATTTATTTAGGGTTATAATTTATTATTATGATTTTATTTTATTATTGTACCTTACCGTTGCTTCGATATTTGGAGCACCACCCTAGCCTTTGCCTTCCAATAAATTTTATACCCTTGTCCTAGACGTACCAGCCTACCATTCTAATCTTTGTGTAACTCATAAATATGCTCTCTTGTGCTTCATTTTAGTCGCACAATATTCGTTGCAGTCGTTTATTCTTAATTCCAAATAAATCTAAATCAAAATTGGAGACACAATCTTGACCCATTTTGTGCAACCCAAATTATGATAATATTCTATTCTGAGTCTTCTACGTCCATGACATTTATGTCCTACCTAATTTTAATTCCATGTACTTCTAATTAATTTTAGAACACCAATTGCTTTAATTTTAATTAAATTAATGTAAGGACCCAAATAAATCCAAAACCCAACTTTGTGTAATTGTCTAATTGTTGGCACTTTTATGCAAAAGTGCAAGGATGTGTCACCATCCTATTGGTCAAGACACATGAAGAAACCCTCCCCTTCATATGTGAATTTTCTCCATGATTTGGAGTGTGTAACACTCAACACCCTTTCCCTCATCAAATCTTAGCCATCTATTTCAAACAATGCAATCCTAGCCCTCCAAATTCTACATGTAAAGCCAAAGCCCTTTTTCCAAGGAGGATGTTGACCAAGCCCACCTTTCTTGGTCAACCTTAATACCAACCCTAGTTTTACATATATATAACTTTAATTACTTTTTCTTTTCATCCCTAACCTAAAACCTATTCCAGCCGAATACCTAACCCCCTACTGTTTACCCCCATCTTCATCCTCTAGACCCGACCGCCAGAGCCGGTCATCCTGAGCCGTTGAACCGCCGAGCCATCCTCGCCTGAGTGGATCCCGACCCCGCTGTACTCGTCGGAGCAGTCCAACCCGACCGCTGATCAACTCGCCTGAGACCCACGGATATCCCTCGACTGAACGCCGCCATCCTCTGCCTCTGCAACTGCCGGAGCCCGGCGAGCAGACCCCCTCACCACCATGACCTGCTCTCCACCTCCTTCCCTGGTCGGCAGCCACCACCACCATTCATCTTCCGTCATCCCCGAGTTCCCTGACTGCACCACAGCCGACCGCTGGAGTGACCACCTTCTTCCCCAGTCCCTGCAGCCTCGCCTCGCCTCGCCTCGACTAGCCTCGTCGGATCCTTCTATTCCATCGCTCCCTCGACTGAACGACTTCCTCATGACCATGACCCTCGACCTCACCCGCACCACCGCATCTCAACCAATCTTCCCAACCCGCGGCCATCTCCTTCGTCGACTTCACCCCGCCTGAGACTCACAACAGCCGTTCATCACCACCACCACCACTCTGTTCTCGATAGCACCTCTACGACTGATCCTTCTCCTCGACTCGTCCCGACTTCCCTCAGCCCTGCCACGACCACTTCAACTCCATCATCATCTTTATCCTCATTATCATCATCACCTTCATCATTACCATCATCATCACCTTCAACATCGTCATCATCGTCATCAACATCGTCGTCATCGTCGATATCGTCGTCATCATCAACCCCGTGTGTGCCCGCGCAGGTTCGTAGCTGCCCTCTTCGTGATTTTGTGTGTGCATGTATAAATAGTGTAGGGTTTTAGCATATCGTGTCATGACAGGTTCAGTTAGTTGACATCAGACCCTAGGTTGGTGAACCCAAAACTTGTATGCGTATACGTATGCGTATTATAATCAAATTAATATATATATATATATATATATATATATATATATATATATATATATATATATATATATATATATAAATATGAATGTATTTATATAAGTAATTATATGCTAGTAATATGTATGACTGTATATATTTATACTATATGACCCTAGTATAATTACGGATATCCCGTATTTACATTGACTATGTGTCCCTGAGACTTGTGAGTTGACTGTCTTATGTACACTGACGTACTGGCGAGACCTGTGTTAGTGTTTGACTGCCTGATTTTGCACAGCAATTGTAGACTTGACACCCGTACATTTAGACGCATATTCGACCCTGTTAGTTGACCCATGTCACCCTAGTGTAGCCCTGAGTTCAGTATAATTATGGTTGTGTATGTGCTAGTATAATGGCTGATGCTATATTGTATTATATTATATGTATATAGGACCATTGGATCGTCCTGCGAGACTTCAGGAGCAGGACATTGGTATTGCCCGCTCAGGACCCCAGGCGAGTACATTCTCTGATAATTTTCGTTATTTGATAATTTTTATAATTCAAGTATTTAGAAATGTTACATTTGATTCTTGACACTGTGCTACACGGACTAGTATATAGATTGGATCTTTAGTCATGAGATATTATATTGGTTATCGTATTGACATTATACATAACATTGATATTAGACATTGTACTTGATATATTGGATATTGATCGTGTATCGTGACGTGTCATGGTTGGATCCACAGTACTAGTTGGGGGCGGGGAAATTGCTAGTGAGAGATGTGATCAAATCCCTATCGTACAAGTGTAGATATTGTTAGTATTAATCATACACCTCACGTATAATTATCTAGGCCTTGTAGCTATCGTACAAGTTTCTAAGCCGATCACATTTCAAAACTAATATTTCAAACACTTAGAATAGTTACAGTTCTCCATTTTAGTTCATATACTACATCACCCCGTATATGATATTGTAGCTCTTTCTTTTTATTTTATATATGCACTGACTGTACCATATTGTTTATATTGCCTGTTCTCTTACCTTGCCATTTGCATTTATTATTGACTTCTCGCAATATATAGCATCATCTATTTATTATTTTATAGTCCTTATCAATTAACTGGAACTGTTATTTGGGTTGTACTTTACTCCATCCTGACTGGAAATATTTTTCCAGACTGCGACTTAGAGGACTGGCGTCGGACATTTTATGGACCACAGGGAGAGTAGCTGCAGCCTTGGACCTTGTAGCCAGGTGTGATTCTGGGAGGTCTAGCCGGGATCACTAGTATTTCAGTTAGTTTTTCCTTTAGCAGATTATTGGTACCGGATTTATTTTCGGCATACTTTGAGACCTAGATGTTATTGTTTGAGTTAGACTATTTTGTTTTAGACTTGTGTTGCATTTTGATTATTTATTTTTCTTCGATATCTCATCATGCTTTAGTTATGTGATTGAGTATTTACATATTATATTATGATATCTGTGTCTCCTTATGGAGTTGGATGCTCATGTGAGATTGTTTAGATAGTATTATGACCTAGACAATGTTCTACCACCGATGCTGCGGTGTAGGCTGGACGTACCCATTGCCCCAAATTCCGGGTGCGGATCGTGACACATTTTTAGTAGTGGCCGATGCAGGTCGAACTTTGCAAGTAGTGCAATGTCGTGGTAGTGCAATGACTTAGTTGTACTACTGCGTGTCTGCGATAGGATCTAGGATATAACATACTAGGATGAGAGCGAATACTCAATCACAACTAGGAACATTTTCAATCAATCTATCCTGTTATCCTTATTCCTTTTGAATATTGCTTCATTTAGAATTTTACTGTCCTTCCTTGATGATATCGTATTTATTGCCTAAATTGATTATTTTTGGTCTGTCTTCAGGATGCCGCCGAAGACAAGATCTATGAGAGTGGGAGCATCAACTTCAGAGGGGTCTGCCACCTTTCCACCTGACGGACAGACATCTTGAGTTCCTCCTCTCCCACTTATTCTGAGGGTTGCCCCAGCTGTAACAGACAACCTTCCACCTCCACCGACATCGATTCCCAGAGGTATGCCCGTTGACGGGACACAGATGTTTACCTTGATCCAGGGCATGGTAGATGCCCAGAGAGTGACGGCAGACGCTCAGCGAGTTCAAGCTGAGGCTCAAAGGGTACAAGCCGAGATGCACCAGGCACAGACAGAGCTGACGAGAGAGAGCATGGAGAACGCTCACCAGATGGCACTACTAGCAGTTGAGAGAGTTGCCCAACAGTTTCCTGGCCAGCAGCAACAGCATAGATCAGGCACTATAGTGGACTTCAAGAGGATGATGCCTCGAGAGTTCAAGGTATCGAAGGGATACTCTACGCTGACGACTGGCTAGAGGATATAGAGAGGAGCCTACGATTGGCCCAGATTCCGGAGAGCTTACAGATAGAGGCGGCCGGTAGTCAGATGTTCGATATCGCACTCACGTAGTATCACACGGAGCTGAGACTTACTGCACAAGGACTTACTTGGGAGACCTTCAAGGAGCTTTTCAAGAAGAAGTTCTTTCCCAACATGGCCTTGGGAGCTTTGGAGAGTCAATTTCATGACTTGGTCCAAGGAAACATGTCGGTCGACGAGTACGTCACAGAATTCTGTCGATTGAGCCATTTTGCATCGTCTATGATTCGGGACCCAGAAGATCGAGCCCGAAAGTTTAGAAAAGGACTGACGAGAGAGATTAGGTCATGCACTTCTGGTCGTCGTACCGCTACCTTTGAGGATATCTTGATAGATGCCCAGATTATAGAAGAGGATCTGGATCTCAGGCCTAAGAGGAGTCACAATATTTTTGGAGATATGAATGGTAGCACGGGACCGGCCAAGCGTCCCCATATTCAACAACAGCCGAGGATATTTCAGTATCAACAACAGTACCAGGCCCCAGTTCGTGTTCAGCAGGATCAGCAGCAGCCTCCGAGAGAGACACAACAGACTTGTCATTTCTGTAAGAAGCCATGTCACCTTTGGGAGAGCTGTAAGCGAGGCTAGGACTTTGTTTGCACTGTGGCGCTGCGGGACATCGAGTAAAGGATTATCTTCTAGCTTCTTATCTTCCCGGCCAGCGAGCAGCTCTAAACCATAGAGACCCAGTTAGGCCACCTGTGGAACCGCAGATTGCTCAGCACCCGCGAAGGGAGCCACCCCAGCATGGCGGGGCATTTACGATGACGGTCGAGAAGACCGATACTGCAGGTGATGTGTTAGCAGGTTCTTTTCTTTTCTTTTCTTCTGTTCCTTTCTATTTGATTGATTGATTGATTCCTTAGTACCGCAGCTTGTATCAGTGATTTTTTTGCTAGAATGTAATTAGTAGCACACCCTAAAAGAGACTGTAATATCATGACAAAATAGACCATAAACATGCATGTTTTCCCTAGATTGCATGTTGTATGACTGTAGGTAGAATTTTCTTAGACCTTGATTGTTGGGGGTTTGACCGTAGTGAAGAATTGATGAAGAGGTTATGACTTGACAGAGAAAGTCAAGGTGCCTTAATTTCGAGGATAAACATTAATTTAAAGAAGGAGTTGAGAACTTAATATGGCAGAATTGACGATTTTGTTAAATCATTGATTTTTATGAAGATTAAGATATGATTGAGTTTGTCATTAAATTTTGAGGAATTTAAGAAGATTATCATTATAATTATTTGATTACAAGGTATAAATTTTTAAAACTTATTATTTGCATGTTGTATTTGAAGACTTCGTAAGTATTACAGTGTTTGAGTATTGTGTGGAAAAAGAATTGAGGAATAAAGATCACAAATGGATTATGATAAAAATTCAATTTTTTTTGGGATGAGGATTTAAATTTATTAAATATGCGTTGATTGAATTTAAATTAAAGGATTAGACACTAAATTCCTTTTTGAGTATTTAGTTATTAACTAAAAATTTTAGAGGAGATTGTGATAAGAATATATTTTGATTTTAAATTTGAAGATTTTTAGGAATATGATATTTATAGAATTCTGAAAAGTTTATGAAATAACAATATGGATTTACTTTATGATTATGTGGGTTGATGAATTTAAATTTTTATGGTAATAAATAAATAAATACAACTATTGAGGATCTTAAATTTTGAGGACAAAACTTTTCTAAGGAGGGTAGACTTGTCACTACCATATTCTGAAATAGGGGTATTTTATCATTTTATTTATTATAAGTATTATGTATATTTATTTTTAAATAATTGCATGATATGTGTATAGTATTTAATTTGGTGTATATATATATATGTATATATATATATATATATATATATATATATATATGTATATATATATATATATGTATATATATATATATATATGTATATATATATATATATATATATATATATGTATATATATATATATATATATATATGTATATATATATATATATATATATATGTATATATATATATATATATATATATGTATATATATATATATATATATATATGTATATATATATATATATATATGTATATATATATATATATATATGTATATATATATATATATATATGTATATATATATATATATATATGTATATATATATATATATATGTATATATATATATATATGTATATATATATATATATATATATATATTGTTCTTTAATGTATGGGTTAGTAGACTAGACCTAGAAGTCCACTAGTTGAACCTCTGATCAGAATATAGGGTTATGAATTTAATTTGTATTATTTCAGGATTTATTTATTTAGGTTTATAATTTATTATTGTGATTTTATTTTATTATTGTACCTCACCGTTGCTTCAATATTTGGAGCACCACCCTAGCCTTTGCCTTCCAATAAATTTTATACCCTTGTCCTAGACGTGCCAGCCTACCATTCTGACCTTTATGTAACTCATAAATATGCTATCTTGTGCTTCATTTTAGTCGCACAATATTCGTCGTAGACGTTTATTCTTAATTCCAAATAAATCTAACTTTGTATCCTTGTGCGTTCCAATCGAAATTGGAGACACAATCTTGACCCATTTTGTGCAACCCAAATTATGATAATATTCTATTCTGAGTCTTCTACGTCCATGATATTTGTGTCCCACCTAATTTTAATTCTATGTACTTCCAATTAATTTTAGAACACCAATTGCTTTAATTTTAATTAAATTAATGTAAGGACCCAAATAAATCCAAAACCCAACTTTGTGTAATTGTCCAATTATTGGCACTTTTATGCAAAAGTGCAAGGATGTGTCACCATCCTATTGGTCAAGACACATGAAGAAACCCTCCCCTTCATATGTGAATTTTCTCCATGATTTTGGAGTGTGTAATAGTTAACACCCTTTCCCTCATCAAATCCTAGCCATCTATTTCAAACAATGCAATCATAGCCCTCGAAATTCTACATGTAAAGCCAAAGCCCTTTTTCCAAGGAGGATGTTGATCAAGCCCACCTTTCTAGGTCAACCTCAACACCAACCCTAGTTTTACACACACACACACACACACACACACACACACACACACACATATATATATATATATATATATTACTTTATTACTTTTTCTTTTCATCCCTAACCTAAAACCTATTCCAGCCGAATACCTAACCCCCTACTGTTCACCCCCATCTTCATCCTCCAGACCCGACCACCCGAGCCGGTCATCCCGACCCCGCTGTACTCGCCGGAGCAGTCCAACCCGACCGCTGATCAACTCGCCTGAGACCCACGAACATCCCTCGACTGAACGCCGCCATCCTCCGCCTCTGCAATTGTCAGAGCCCGACGAGCAGACCCCCTCACCACCACGACCTTCTCTCCACCTCCTTCCCTGAACGGCAGCCACCACCACCGTTCATCTCCCGTCGTCCCCGAGTTCCCCGACTGCACCACAGCAGACCGTCGGAGTGACCACATTCTTTCCCAGTTCTTGCAGCCTCGCCTTGCCTTGCCTCGCCGGATCCTTCTACTCCACCGCTCCCTCGACTGAACGACTTCCTCACGACCACGACCCTCAACCTCACCCGCACCACCGTATCTCAACCGATCTTCCCAACCCGCGGCCATCTACTTCGTCGACTTCACCCTGCCTGAGACTCACAGCAGCCGTTCATCACCACCACCACTCTGTTCTCCCCTCGACAACACCTCCACGACTGATCCTCCTCCTTGACTCGTCCTGACTTCCCTCAGCCTTGCCACGACCACCTCGACTCCATCATCATCTTCATCATCATCATCACCACCTTCATCATTACCATCATCATCACCTTCAATATCATCGTCATCGTCATCAACATCGTTGTCATCGTCAACCCCATGTGTGCCGGCGCAGGTTCGTAGCTGCCCTCTTCATGATTTTGTGTGTGCATGTATGAATAGTATAGGGTTTTAGCATATCGTGTCATGACAGGTTCAGTTAGTTGACATCAGACCCTGGGTCGGTGAACCCAAAACTTGTATGCGTATACGTACGCATATTATAATCTAATTGATATATATATATATATATATATATATATATATATATATATATATATATATATATATATATTTATATAAGTAATTATATGCTTGTAATATATATGACTGTATATATTTATACTATATGACCCTAGTATAATTACGGATATCCCGTATTTATATTGACTATGTGACCCTGAGACTTGTGAGTTGACTGCCTTATGTACACTGACGTACTGGTGAGACCTGTGTTAGTATTTGACTGCCTAATTTTGTACAGCAATTGTAGACTTGACACCCGTGCATTTAGACGCACATTCGACCCTGTTAGTTGACCCATGTCACCCTAGTGTAGCCCTGAGTTCAGTGTAATTACTGTTGTGTATGTGCTAGTATAATGGCTGATGCTATATTATATTATATTATATGTATATAGGACCATTAGATCGTCATATGAGACTTCAGGAGCAGGACATTGGTATTGCCCGCTCATGACCCCAGGCATCATATTGGGAGTATTTAAGTTGGACAAGGGTGTGCTAATAAAATACATAATTGAAAAAGTATACAAGTGTTCCCTACAAGAGAATGGTTGAGAAATTTTGGTGATTAAAAGAATTAAAATAGATAAAGAAGGTAGTATCTTAGCAGTATTTTGTATAATATCCTAGGTAGCAAGTGCCAGTGAGTTAAGCATGTCCATGACCTCAAACTATAGTATATTACTAGTATTTGGTAACCCTCAGTATTAAGAATATCTTGACTAGATTGATGATTAGTGAATGCTTAGTGTGATAGAATATGACACATATGGCATAGCAGATTACCCCACACCAGTAGAGGGAGACACCCCAGCAAGGCAGAGACTGCAATTTATGATAGTTAGAGACTATATCCAAGTATGATTTCTCTTCCAGTAGAATGGTAGGATTATATGTTATATGATAGGACTATTTTAGGCTGTGATTGATGTGAGTTTGACAATTGTATAAATTTATATGACTGGCCCAAGAGAGAGGGGCGAGAGTTTTAATTTCGAGGACAAAATTTTTCTAAGGTGGGTTGTCACTACCATATTTTCTCGGAAAGGATATTATAGTCATTTGATAATTAATTAAATATTGTATATGTTAAATTTTTATTTATTATATTATTTATTTATTATTAGCATGTTAGATTTATTTTTAAACTTGTGTTAGTGGACCTAACTAATTTAGTTTAGACTCATGGACCAACATGTATTAATTATTGGATTTGAGGCCAACTAGAAAGCCCATTAATTAGGAGGATGATTAAATTAATTAAACCATTAGACTAGAAGCTTTCCTCCTTAATTAATTTTTTCATGAGAGGCCCCAAGGGGTATTTTAGACTTTACATAGTAGCTTGAGAGAGGGGGCAAGTGAGGCATATATAAAGGGGATGAAAACTTTTTCTCTCTTTATTTTTTATTTCAAATCTAGATTTAGAAAATTCCCTCAACCAAATCCCTACTAAATTTTCACCCAATTATTTTCTAAATCACCATTGGAGGCTATTAGAGCATGGATCTATAAGAAGAAAGTATAGATCTATAAGGAGGAAGCATGGATCTACAAAGAGGAGCAATGATCTACAAGTTGAAGAACAATTTCACCAATTTTGTAGGTTTTATTGGGAATCCATCTCCCAATCGGTATAATTCAGTTTCCCCCCTTAAATTACGTTCTAAATATGAGAATTAACTATGAAAAATTAACCCATATGCATAGGCTACCCATAGGATTTGGTTTTGTGTTCATAGTAGCCTATTAAGATAGTTATGCTACTTTTTGTGTCAATTTTGGGGGAATTCCGAGATTGACATTTATTGTGTGTGTCAATTGGTCCTATAGATCAATTAGGCATGTGCTTGTGTGTTTGGGGCTAGTGTCGTGTCCACAATTGGGTATGTGTAGGTCGTATCCTATCAATTTGGTGATACGTGTTGATTTGGGGGTTTTCCCTCCGACACGGGACTTTGTGCATGTTATATTTTGACACGGACACATAGATTTATGTTTGACTCTCCGTATTGTTCATAAATAATATATATGACTTGTTCGTGTCCTTCGGGGTACGTTTGGATGTGTGTTGGACTCGTGTCGCATATGTATCCTAGATCTAGTGGGATACGGGGTGATACGTTCCATGTATGTGCAATTTAATTGTAGATCTAATTCTTTGTGTTCTTATTTTATGGAGAAGTGTAATTATATATATGTATATATATATAATATTGTGTATATATATTTATGTAATGTTGTGTCTTAGATATATGTATCTATATATATACTATATGTGTATAAATTGTATGTAACCATTCTTCTAAGTGTGTATATATATATATATTGTAGTATATATATATATATATAGATATGTATATGTTAAGTATAATTTCATGTGTTATAATTATATTTATATAATGTGTGTTATTTATGGGGAATAATTTTATGTATATATATATATATATATATATATATATATATATATATATATATATATATATATATATATATATATATATATATATATATGTGTGTGTGTGTGTGTGTGTATGTTACTATATGGTATTTTATACAATTTACCATGTATAAGTGTATGTATGGTATATATATATATATATATATATATATATATATATATATATATATATATATTATGGTGACAATATTTATGTATTATTATGTCTTAGATCTATGTATCTATTATATATAGGTGTGTATATATTTTTATGTAGCTATTATTCTACATAAGTAAGAATTATATATATTGTAGCATGTATATATATATATATATGTGTATGTATATGTATATATATATATATATGTTGTTATATACCTACTTATATGATATATGCATTCATTTTGTGTATGATTATATATACGTATACATATATGTGTTGTTATATATGTATATATTACTATGCTATTGTCATATGTATTTAATATATACATATTTATGTGGAGGTGTATGTATGTTATATATATGTTATTTGTGATAGTGTTATATATTATAGTTATATGTATTTTTCTATCTATTTATGGGTATTATATATATATATATATATATATATATATATATATATATATATATATATATATATATATATATATATATATATATATATATATATATATAAGTTATATTTATATATGCTTTGTATATATAAACATAAGAGAGAGGGGGGGAACAAGAGTTTTAGCGACAGCAGGAACCGTCGCGACAGCAGCCGTCGCAACAGCAGTGAAACAGCAGCGGCCACAGCAGGAAAAACAGTGACAGCAGCCAGCAACAGTTGCAGAAAACTATCGCTGAAACAGCAGCAGTATCAGCAATGTATCATGAGTTTTAGTGACAGTTTTAGCGACAGTTGCAGAAAACTGTCACTAAAATAGCAGTGTATCAATATCAACAGCAGCTTCAGTGACAGTAGGCATAATCTTCAGCGACAATTTGGCAGATTTTAGATATATATATATATATATATATATATGTATATATATGGTAATTAATATATACGTATATATGTTCCTAATTTTCTAATTGTTTTTAGTATACTATATGTATAATATATATTTAGTTGTATCATATAATATTATTGGAATAGTTAGTATATTTTAGTTATCTATTGTTATGAGTATCTTTAGTTATATATATTATATATTTGTAGGTATGTATGTATGTATGTACGTATATATGTATTAGTATTTAGTGTGTAGTTGGTAGTTAGTATTTATTCTATTTAGTACATACTAGAAGTTATATTGGATTGATATATGTATACATATAGTTATTGATGAATAGTTAGTATATATATAAAGATTTTGGCAATTACCTTGAGATACCAAGGTAAGTATCAAGAGATACCAAGGTATGAGTAGTAGGTATTGGCATAGTAATATGATAGTTATAAACTAATTATGGGTTGGTATTAAGGTGACTAAAATAAGGTATATAGTATTGTATAAATACTAAATACATGGTAGTTTATAGTTGTAGTTGGATAGTTAATATATATATACTAGAGTGACATTACCTTAAGATACCAAGGTAAATGCCAAGGTATTAAGGATACCCAAGGTATTGGGTTTGGGTATCAAGATAGAGGTTTAGTATTGTGATACCAAGTTGGTTCGAAACTAAGGTATCCATTTAGCATTTGTAATTAGGATTATATATATATAATATTATTTGATATGTACATATGTGTTATATTATTCCTTTGTTTGCGTATCCTGAGATACGGTATCTTAGTATCCTAAGATGTAGCTTGTATGGCCTAGATTCATAGTGTGTGAGCCCAATATCTTTGAGTTAGACTCATGCAACCTAGAAATAGGTAGTTGACCATAGTTGACTTAGAGTTGACCTAGTTTGACTTTTGACTTAGAATTGACTTGTTGATCTAGAAGTTGACTAGTTTAACTTATTCTCATTCCAGAACATTGTATTAATGCAATATTCCATATATAGGTCTGTGTGGCACCAGTTCAGAAATATTTTGACATTCATTGCTCTGGACCACAGACGAGTATATTCTCTGATAGTTTCTCGTTTATGATATCCTCTATGTTCATTGTATCTAGTGTAGATATCCATATTTCTTGACATGATGGTTACACGGATTGGTATATCCGGATCTCGTCATGCGATATTATTTCTTGTATATGGTGTATCTCGTGCAAGTCTTGTTTCATTGATTATCTTGTGCATGTACAGACACTGATTCTCGGGAAGAGTCACCATCTTCTTGGGGAATCCCATGCCATAGCATACCATGGTTAGATCCACTATACCAATCGGGGTTGGGGAGTATGTAGTGTATATATGTGATCATACCCTCCTTGTGCAAGTCTTGTTCCTTGTGAGTGTTGATCATACACCGCACGTATGATTAACCAAGCTATTTACTCTTGTACAAGTTCCCAAGCCGATCACATGTTAAAGCTGGTACTCACTCACTTAGTCATTAGTATTCTTGTTCATTGCCATATTGTTCATTCTTGTATTTATTTCTAGTATTACCTTTATTGTGTATCTCTTGTACATGTATATGCATAATGTATATTCATATCTATTTACTGTTACATAGTTTATATCATTGATTAGAACTGCTGTTAGAGATCTACTTTGCTCCATTCCTGACTGGAAAATATTTTTCAGAGGATCCGAAAGATTGGTGTCCGACATACTATGGACTTCGACTTATAGATGGTACAGACTTGGACCCACTAGTTCTGGAGTGATTGTTGGAAGGTTTATCCGGATCACTAGTTTTCATAGTTAGTTTCTTTATGTATTTTGGTACCGAATTTGTTTTTGGCTTATAGTTTGTGATTCGATATTGTTTTTATTGTTGATTATTATATTTTGGTGTATAGTTAGACTTCCTTCATATTTTTTCGTGCTTTAGATTGTGATTGAGTTTTGTGTGAGCTATTGTTGGGAAACTTTATATTATTGTGAGATTTTAGATAGTATAGTAGACCAAGACAACGTTCTATCACCGATTCTGCAGTGTAGGCTGGGCGTTATTTCCGACTTGCATCTCTACATCGGGTGCGGGTCGTGACATATTTTTAGTGGTGGCCCATGCAGGTCAGGCTTCACAAGTTTTGCGATGTTGTGGTAGTGCGATAACTTAGTTGTACTACTGCGTGTTTGCGATATGATATAGGACATAGGACACTAGGATGAGAGAGGATACTCAATCAAAAATTTCTTGAGAGATTCCTGGGATGACCCTTGAGAATCTTATTACAATTCCTATTTCAAATCTTTCTCTTGTTTCTGTTCGCTCTCACTTGTTGTTGTTGAAATTGATTCTTCGTGATCGATTGTTGAATTTGATTCTTGGTGATCGGATGATTCAAAATTCTTGGTGTTCATTATTTAGTTTGATTTTATGTCGAGAGAAATTTTATGGACTAAGTTACGGTATCATCTGATGACATATGTTGATGAGGACAGTGAGAAAGGTAAAACGTCTACTTTAGTTATGAAGCTTAGAGTTTATCGCAGCCATATTTGCTGGCGTAGCAAAAACGTAGGGACCTGACTTCAGATGTACATATCTTAGTTATAAAATTTAGAGTTTCTCGCAGCCATACCGATTGGCGTGGTGAGGATCCTAGATGACATGATTATAGAGTTGCATACCCTAGTTATGGAATTTATCGTTTATCGCAGCTATGTTTACTGGCGTGGCGAGGATTCTGAGTGTCATAATTTTGGACAGACGTGTATGATTATCAGATTGTATCTTAAATTGGTTCTTAAAGTATCATCTTAATACTTATTCAATTTTGTTATTTCAGGACTTTGTTCCATTGTTCTCTAGCTTAGCAATAGAGATACTTTCTGTTCTTTAGTCCAGTTTCTTATAGAGCTTCTTTCCAGTAGAGTCCTTGTTAGTGTGATAATTGGTAAATTACAATTAAGTCTATGTCTTGAGTATCAGTATTGACTATTGAGAGTGTGACTTATGAGTCTGTAAGTGGTTCTTGGTTAGGCATGTGAGCAATAGGCATAAATCTAGGGATAACCTATAGCATAGTACTTTGTAGCACTAGTTCTATGATAGGTGTAATTATAAGTTAGTAGTTACTATAGGTAGAAGAGAGAGTAGAGAATATCAGTAGTAGTCCCATGAGTTAGTATCAGAGTCAGCATACCAGTTTAGGATAATCATGAATTCATGTAGTTGGGTGATCCATGTAAACAATTAAGTATCAAGAAAATTGTGTTGGAAATAAATGAAGTATGATATTCAAATTGGTGGTTGATACTTGGGTGTGTCAAGAGTATAGATATGTATATGCATCAAGAGTATTAATGAGTGTGTCATAGTAGAATGGTACCCATAAGTGTATATGAGAGTGTGAGAAAATAATAATACATTGTGTTAAAGTAGTAAGACTTGTGTTACAGGTAAAAGTAGAGCATTAATGTGAGTAGATAGGAGTGTACCAGTATATGACTAGTGATGGGTATCTCACCTAATATTGAGGCTAGTGATATGTTGGAAGCAATAGGTGGGAGAAGTATCGAGAAATTGTGTGCATGATGTATAGTAGATGATAAGTGTCAGTGTGAAAGTTCATGAGTATCAGAAAGTAAAAGCTTGAGTATTAATATTATGTCATGGGTTGAGAAATATTAAGATTGGTCATGGAAGATATATAGTACATCACTGATTTGCATATCCATCTGTAAGATTTGAAGAGAGATACATATACATCAATAGAGATATGGAATCATATGTCGACCTTTGGGAGTAAAGTAAAATATGTGAATTATAGAAGTTAATAACTAGTGCAAGTGATCATGATTTCTAGTGAGTATTATGAGGTGATCTAATGATGAAGCTAGTATCCAGAATAGTAGTAGTATGTGGTAAACTGTTGTAAGTATTAAGAAGCTAGTGACCTAGAACATTAAGGGTATATATTATATAGTTTTGAAGCTAGTGTTACTATATCAAGAGTGTTAGTATTTCTATATCAGGGATTAGCTGAGTAATGTGCTAGTAACAGTAGGTACATTAGATTGGTGTATCAGTTAATATGGATAGAAAAATATTTGGAAGTAATAGTACAAGTGATCCAAGCAGTAGAGGAGAGAGACAATATATATATAGGAGTAAGTTTAGTAAGTATAGTACCTTGCTAAAATTTATTATAGAGGTCGTATGTATCAGAGAATAGTCCAAGGGGTATAAGAATACCAATAAGATATCATGGTGTTATAATGGCTAGAAGGTAATTATGTATTTATTATGATACTAATGTACAAATGAGAAATTTAAGATGATTAACAAATGTTAAAGGATGAGTTGCACCAAGTATCAGATAGAAAGAGATACCCTAGTAAGAAGAGACAAAGTACCTCAAGTATTATGAAAGTTTAGACACAAGCATTTTAATAACTGATATAATAATATAGAGGAGAGAGACGAGTAACTTGGTATGAGGATGTCATCTAAAAATATATATGAGAGCTAGTGCCTAGTGTAGACAGTAACAAGATTTAAGTAAGGCATTATATTGGAAGTATTCAAGTTGGACAAGGGTGTGCTAATAAAATATATGATTGAAAAAGTATACAAGTGTTCCTTGCAAGAGAATGATTGAGAAATTTTGGTGATTGAAACAGAACAAGGAGGTAGTATCTTAGCAGTATCTTGAATAGTATCCTAAGTAGCAAGTGCCAGTGAGTGAAGTATGTCCATATCACTAGTATTTAGTAACCCTCAGTATTAAGAATGTCTTGACTAGATTGATGATTAGTGAATGCTTAGTGTGATGGAATATGCCACAGGTGGCATAGCAGGTTATCCCGTACCAGTAGAGGAAGACACCTCAGTAGGACAGAGACTGAATTTCATGATAGTTAAGGCTATATCTAAGTATGATTTCTCTTCCAGTAGAATGATATGATTGTATGTTATAGGATATATACTATTTTAGACTATGATTGATGGGGTTTTAAACCATAGTAAGATTTGTATGAATAGGATATGACTGGCCTAAGAGAGAGGGGTGAGAGTTTTAATTTCGAGGACGAAATTCTTCTAAGCGGGATAGTTTTGTCACTACCACATTTTCTAGGAAAGGGTATTATAGTCATTTGATAATTAATTAAATATTATACATGTTAAATTTTTATTTATTGTATTATTTATTTATTATTAGTATATTAGATTTATTTTTGGACTTGTGTTAGTGGACCTAACTAGTTTAATTTAGACTCATGGACCAACATGTATTAATTATTAGATTTGAGCCCAACTAGAAAGCCCATTGATTAGGAGTATGATTAAATTAATTAAACCATTAAACTAGAAGCTTCCCTCCTTAATTAATTTCTTCATGAGAGGCCCCAAGGGGTATTTTAGACTTTACATAATAGCTTGAGGGAGGGGGCAAGTGAGGCCTATATAAAGGGGATGAAAACTTTCTCTCTCTTCATTTTTTATTCTAAATCTAGATCTAGAAAATTCCCTCAACCAAATCCCTACCAAATTCCACCCAATTATTTCCCAAATCACCATTGGAGGCTATTAGAGCATGGATCTATAAGAAGAAAGCATAGATCTACAAGGAGGAAGTATGGATCTACAAAGAGGAGCAAGGATCTACAAGTTGAAGGTCAATTTTACCAATTTTGGAGGTTTCATTGGGAATCCATCTCCCAATAGGTACAATTCAGTTTTTCCCTTAAATTAGGTTCTAAATATAAGAATTAACTATGAAAAATCAACCCATAAGCATAGGCTACCCATAGGATTTGGTTTTGTGTTCATATGAGGCATATTGAGAAAGTTATGGTGCTTTTGTGTCAATTTTGGGGGAATTCTGAGATTGATATTTGTTGTGTGTATCAATTGGTCCTATAGATCAATTTGACATGTGCTTGTATTTTAGGGCTAGTGTCGTATCCACAATTGGGTACGTGTAGGTCGTATCCTATCAATTTGGTGATACGTGTTGATTTGGGGATTTTCTCTCCGACACGGAACTTTGTGCATGTTATATTATGACACGGACATATAGATTTATGTTTGACTCTCCGTATTGTTCATAAATAATATATATGACTTGTTTGTGTCCTTCGGGGTACGTTTGGATGTGTGTTGGACTCGTGTCGCATGCGTATCCTAGATCTAGTGAAATACGGGGTGATACGTTCCATGTATGTGCAATTTAATTGTAGATCTAATTTTTTGTGTTCTTATTTCATGGAGAAGTGTAATTATATATATGTATATATATATATATATATAATATTGTGTGTATATATTTATGTAATATTGTGTCTTAGATCTATGTATCTATGTATATACTATAGGTGTATATATTGTATGTAACCATTCTTCTAAGTGTATATATATATTATAGTATATATATATATATATATATATATATATATATATATAGATATGTATATGTTAAGTATAATTTTATGTGTTATAATTATATTTATATAATGTGTGTTATTTATGGGGAATAATTATATGTACATACATACATACATACATACATATATATATATATATATATATATATATATATATATATATATATATATATATATATATATATATATATATATATATATATATATATATATATATATATAGTTTTATATGCATATTGCATATATATATACATATATTGTGGTGACAATATTTATGTATTATTATGTCTTAGATCTATGTATCTATTATATATAGGTGTGTATATATTTTTATGTAGCTATTATTCTACATAAGTAATAATTATATATATTGTAGCATGTATATATATGTGTATGTGTAGATATATATATATGTAGTTATATACCTACTTATATGATATATGCATTCATTTTGTGTATGATTATATATACGTATACATATATGTGTTGTTATATATATATATATATATATATATATATATATATATATATATATATATTACTATGCTATTGTCATATATATTTAATATGTACATATTTATGTGGAGGTATATGTATGTTATATATATGTTATTTGTCATAGTGTTATATATTATAGTTATATATATTTTTGTATCTATTAATGGGTGTTATATATATATTTATATAAGTTATATTTATATATGCTTTGTATATATAAATATAAGAGAGAGGGGGGGGGGAACATGAGTTTTAGCGACAGCAGGAACCGTCGCGACAGTAGCCGTCGCAACAACAGTGAAACAGCAGCGGCCACAGCAGGGGAAACAGTGACAACATCCAGCAACAGTTGCAGAAAACTATCGCTGAAACAACAGCAGTATCAACAGCTTATCAGGAGTTTTAGTGACAGTTTTAGCGACAGTTGCAGAAAACTGTCACTAAAACAACAGTGTATCAATATCAACAGCAGCTTTAGCGACAGTGGACAGAATCTTCAGTGACAGTTTGGCAGTTTTTAGATATTTATATATATATACATAGATATATATGGTAACTAATATATACGTACATATGTTCCTAATTTTCTAATTGTGTTTTAGTATACTATATGTATAATATATTTAGTTGTGGCATATAATATTATTGGAATAGTTAGTATATTTTAGTTATCTATTGTTATGATTATCTTTAGTTATATATATTATATATTTGTAGGTATGTATGTATATATGTATGTATGTATGTATGTATGTATGTATGTATGTATGTATGTATATATGTATTAGTATTTAGTGTGTAGTTGGTAGTTAGTATTTATTCTATTTAGTACATACTGGAAGTTATATTGGATTGATATATGTATACATATAGTTATTGATGAATAGTTAGTATATATATGAAGATTTTAGCAATTACCTTGAGATACCAAGGTTAGTATCAAGAGATACCAATGTATGAGTAGTAGGTATTGGCATAGTAATAGGATACCAATGTATGAGTAGTAGGTATTGGCATAGTAATAGGATAGTTATAAACTAATTATGGGTTGGTATTAAGGTGACTAAAACAAGGTATATAGAATTGTATAAATACTAAATACATGGTAGTTTATAGTTATAGTTGGATAGTTAATATATATATACTAGAGTGACATTACCTTGAGATACCAAGGTAAATGCTAAGGTATTAAGGATACCCAAGGTATTGGGTTTGGGTATCAAGATAGAGGTTTAGTATTGCGATACCAAGTTAGTTCGAAACCAAGGTATCCATTTACCATTTGTAATTAGGATTTATATATATAATATTGTTTGATATGTACATATATGTTATATTATTTCTTTGTTTGTGTATCATGAGATACGGTATCTTAGTATCCTAAGATGTAGCTTGTATGACCTAGATTCATAGTGTGTGAGCCCAATATCTTTGAGTTTGACTCATGCAACCTAGAAATAGGTAGTTGACCATAGTTTGACTATAGTTGACTTAAAGTTGACCTAGTTTGACTTTTGACTTAGAATTGACTTGTTGACCTAGAAGTTGACTAGTTTAACTTATTCTCATTCCAGAACATTGTATTAATGCAATATTCTATATATAGGTCTGTGTGGCACCAGTTCGGATATATTTTGACATTCATTGCTCTGGACCACAGGCGTGTATATTCTCTGATAGTTTCTCATTTATGATATCCTCTATGTTTATTGTATCTAATGTAGATTTCCATATTTTTTGACACGATGGTTACACAGATTGGTATATCCGGATCTCGTCATGTGATGTTATTCCTTGTATATGGTGTATCTTGTGCAAGTCATATTTTATTGATTATCTTGTGTATGTACAGACACTGATTCTCGGAAAGAGTTGCTATCTTCTTGGGGAATCTCGTGCCATAGCATAACATGGTTGGATCCACTATACCAGTCGGGGTTAGGGAGTATGTAGTATAGATATGTGATCATACCCTCCTTGTGCAAGTCTTGTTCCTTGTGAGTGTTGATCATACACCGCACGTATGATTAACCAGGCCATTTACTCTTTTGCAAGTTCCCAAGCCGGTCACATGTTAAAGCTGGTACTCACTCACTTAGTCATTAGTATTCTTGTTCATTGCCATATTGTTCATTCTTGTATTTTTTTCCAGTATTGCCTTTATTGTGTATCTCTTGTACATGTATATGCATCTTGTATATTCATATCTATTTACTGTTACATAGTTTATATCATTGATTAGAACTGCTGTTAGAGATGTACTTTGTTCCATTCCTGACTGAAAAATATTTTTTAGAGGATCCGAGAGATTGGTGTCCGACATACTATGGACTTTGACTTATAGATGGTACAGACTTGGACCCACTAGTTCTGGAGTGATTGCCAGGAGGTTTATCCGGATCACTAGTTTTCATAGTTAGTTTCTTTATGCATTTTGGTACCAGATTTGTTTCCGGCTTATAGTTTGTGATTGGATATTATTTTTATTGTTGATTATTATATTTTGGTGTATAGTTAGACTTCCTTCATATTTTTCGTGCTTTAGATTGTGATTGAGTTTTGTGTGAGCTATTGTTGGCAAACTTTATATTATTATGAGATTTTAGATAGTATAGTAGACCAAGACTGCGTTCTACCGCCGATTCTGTGACGTAGAATGGGCGTTGTTTCCGACTTGCATCCTTACATTGGGTGCGGGTCATGACATGGGTAGGATTGTCACCCTCTCATTTTAATTTAAGGGTAGTTTAGTAATTGACATGGGTAATATTTATTTTAGGATTAATTGTATTTAATATTGTGCATGCATGCATACATACATGCTTTATTTATTTATTGTATTATTTATTGATTATTAGTTGTAGATTTATTTTGGACTTGTGTAGTGGACCTAACCCATTTATTAGTTGCATGAACCCAACATTTAGATTAGTTTAGATTGAGCCTATTAAATTAGGCCCATGGATTAGGAGGATGGATTAATTAGTGAAACAATTAGACTAGAACCTTCCCCCTTCATTAATTTCTTTATGAGAGGCCCCAAGGGATATTTTGGACATTTTATATTGCTTGGGAGAGGGTTTATGACCCTCCATTAGAGGAGAAGAAAGAGTGTCTCTCATTTCATTTTTCTATTTCCAAATAGATCTAGATTTTCTCTCTTTCCAAATTCCTTTATTCCCTCACCATTTCTCACCAAAATTCCTCCCAAATTCCTTCTCTATTCATTAATTGAGTCTACTACAACAAGGATCTACAAGAAGGAAACAAGGATCTAGAAGGAGGAGGCCAAGATATAGAAAGAGAAGATATTTTCTATTTTAAAGATTTTTTATTAGGAATTCATCTCCCAATAGGTATATTTCAGTTTTTCCTCTTCTAGTAGACTCTAAATATGAGATTTAACCATGAGAAACTAACCCACATTCATAGGCTACCAATAGGAATTGGTTTTAGGTTCAGATGACACCTATGGTGGAAGTTATGTGTATTTTAGTATCAATTTTGAGAGAATTCCGAGATTGACACATGTGGTGTTTGTTATTTGGTCAAATAGATCAATATGATATATGATTGATTGTTTGTGACTAGTGTCGTACCCACAATTGGATACGTGTAGGCCGTATCTCGTCAATTTGACGAAATGGGTTAATTTTAGGGGTTTTTCTCCGATACGGGACCTTGTGCATATCATATTATGACATGGACACGTGGATACTCTAATTACTATATGTATTATTCATAATTAGTATTTTAGACTTGCTCATGTCCTCCAGGATGCGTTTGGTTGTGTGTTGGAGCCGTATCGTAAGCGTATCATAGAGAAAGTGTGATACGGGTGCGGTGCACTCCACGTATTTGTTGTTTGGTCCTTTTTGCTATACGTGCATGTGTAATTATATATATAGATAATAATTAAGTGATATATATATGTATATGTTAGTGTATTTGAGTTTTGGTTTTTGTGTGTGTTTATGTGTGTATATACTAGTGTATATAGTTATATATAGATCTATATGTATATGTATGTATATATGTGTTGGTTTATATATATACGTTTATATATATATATATATATATATATATATATATATATATATATATATATATATATATATATATATATAGTTATTTATATGTGTGTGATTATATATATATCTATATATATATCATTGTGAGAGGAATATATATATACATAGATGTGTAGTGTTGTGTTTGTCATGTTGTGTTGTGTGTGTTTGTTAGTATATATGTATATATATATATATATATATATATATATATATATATATATATACAAAGAGAGAGAGAGAGAGAGAGTAACATACATAGGGGGTATATGTATGTAAGTGTGTGCATGCTATATGTTGAGTGTTTATGTTGTGGGTGCGTGTGTGTGAGAGGGGCGAGCGCTGCTTGCGGGCTACAGCAGCAGTTGCGGCGCAGCAGCAAGCGGTTGTGGCGCAGCGCGGTGCAGCACGCAGCAGCAGTAGCAGGCTGCAGCTGCAGCAACAGCAGCAGTTGCGGCAAAACAGCGTGTGGTTGCGGCGCAGCGCGGTATAGCGCGTAGCAGCAGTAGCAGTAGCCGTTGCGGCGAAGCGCGCGGTGCTGTGGGCGGTGTAGCGTGCAGTGCGCCGTAGTACAGTTCATGTATTTTGTTAGTTATATACCTTTTAGTCTAGATAATTAGATAGATGTATATATATACTTGTTAGATATGTAGTAAGTTATTATGTAGGTATATGTATCTATGTATTGTTATGTATTATATGTTAGTAGTTAATAGTTTTAATAGTTTATATATGTTAGTATAGTTTAGTATATGGGGGTTAGCTATATATATTAGCTATATGTATTAAGATTTGAATTACCTTGGGATACCAAGGTAATGTCAAGGTATTGAGAGATACTCAAGATATTGGGTAATGGGTTGGTTTAGTCTAGTTGGTTACTATAGTAGTTAGTTAGTTATATATGTTTGATTATGTAGATAGTTAGATATGTAAACTAGTATATATATATATGCTTTGATTGATAGTTAGTCTCATATACTAATAGGTAGTGTATCTTGATAGTTAGTTATATTAGCTATACATATCTATGAATGTTAGTTTTATAGTTAGTTCTATGTTATATTGAGATGTATATATTAGTGTTATTTATAGCTAGTATTAGTTTGGGGTTTTATATATCTATTGGTATTAGTTATATGTTAAGTTTTGGGTTACCTCGGGATACCAAGGTATTACCAACGTATTGAGCCGATACCCAAGACATTGAGTTTGGTATCGAGATAGGTGCGATACGCATTGGTGCAAGTCCTATGTATCCTAAATTCCTTGTTTTAATATAGAATTAAGTATAATGACTTGTATATATATATATATATATATATATATATATATATATATATATATATATATATATATATATATATATATATATATATATATATATATATATATATATATATATATAAAATACTATTTTTATATAAATGAACTTGCGTATCTTAGAAAACGGCTTTTTGAATGCCTTTTAGTATCTTAGCTTGGATTTTATAGCATAGTTTCATAGTGTTTCGACTTAGTGACTTGGTTTTAAACTCTTGCAACCTAGATTTCATCGGTTTGACCTAGAAATGGCTTTATGACTTAGAATTGCATCAACTTAACTTATTTCCATTTTAGAACCTTGTATTGATGCAACGTACCATATATAGGTTATGTGACACCAGCTTGGGCATCGAGAGACACACCTTGCTCAGGACTTCAGGCGAGTACATTTCTTTGATAGTTTTTAATTCATAATATTATATATACATGTTATAGAATTGTATACATTGATTCTGACACAGTAATTTCACGGACTGGTACTATATGGATCCCATCAGGAGATGTTATCTCCTACCGTGTTCAGCGGGTACTCGTGTACATTTTATCTCATCGTGTATATTGGGTATTGACGATACTTCGTGTTCACACACTGCTCGTGTTTAGTGTGCTTATTCGTGTATACCCACCACTCGTGTTCGGTGGTTATGATATTCGTGTACACCCATAACTCGTGTTCAGAAGTTATATTTCATGTTCGTAGTGTGTCATGATTGGATCCATCGGTATTAGTTGGGGGTGGGAGAGTAGGAGTTGATTATGTAATCAAAGCCCCATTGTTACATCGTGTACATTCTGGTTACATATCTCACTTATAATCGTCTTACCTGATCATGTTCGCCTAACCCTATCACATAATAAACTTGTATTCTGAGGCACATTAGCTAGTTTAGAATGCAGTTGTTTTATTATATTATTGATATTCATATTGTTGTTCTATATTCTCGTACATTACCTGTATATCTATTGTTCATCATTCATTTGTTTAGTGATCTTGTATTTTATTTCTATATCTGTTTGTATGCTCGATTATGCTATTGAAACTACTTTCAGAGGTATGTACTTTGCTCCAATCATGACTTGATATTTTTTCCAGATGATTGGCTTATAGAGCAGTGTTCTATATTTTACGGTCCACATGACGGTGTATCTTTAGAGGATCCTTTGGTAGACCTGTAGGACTTAGTTGTAGAGCCCGAGGAGGTCTAGTTTATTGTGTTGGACTTGTATTATATTATATTATTGAGATTCATTGTGTTGTATATTATTTTAGTTTGTGGTTTATATCTTTTCTTTCCTTCGCTATTCCATTTGTGCTTATCTTCCTTAGTTTGCATTGTGATTGAGTTTAGTTATATTATGAGATACCATTTTGTTCCTCCGTTTGGAGTTTAGATGATTGATAGGTACCATATTATATTATTGAGATGCTAGATAGTTAGAAATGACCTAGACAGCGTTCTACCACCGATTCTGTGACGTAGGCTGGACGTACCTATGTACTCGTGCCCAAATATCCGGGTGCAGGTCGTGATAGGGGGTGCACAGCAACCGCGGTTGTACTGCAATAGCAACTGCAGCAGCAACGCTGGCAGCAGCCCGCAGCGGCTTGGTGGCGGGTTGCTGGTGGTGGCGGGATGGTCATGGGGATGAGGGGGCTGTCGATAGTGGTGGTGGTCGTGAGGAGGAGGAGAGGAAGAAGGAGGAGGGGAGGTCGGGTGATGGCTTTGGTGGTGGTTGAAGGAGGTCGAGGTTGCGGTGGTGGTGATGGCTCTGGGGAGGATGGTGGTTGTCGATGGTAGGGAGAGGGAGGAGGAAGGAGGTGACGAGGTGATGTCGAGGGTGGTGGTGGTCGGAGAAGACTGTGGTGGTCGTGAGAAGAGGGGTGAGAGGGTGATGGCGGTGGTGATGATGGTCGTGGGGATGATGGTTGTGGTAGTGATGGTGGCCGTGGGGGTGTTGGCTGTGGCGGTCGTGGCTGTGGTGATGGCTGTGAAGGAGGAGAAGGTGGTGGTGGTCGTGAGATAAGGGAGGAGGAAGGGGGAAGGAGGTGGTCGATGACTGTGGTGGTGATCGCTGTAGTGGTTATCGACGGTGAGGGTGGTCGTGAGGAGAGGGAGGGGAAAGTCGAGGAGATAGAGATGGAGAAGGAGAGGGGGTTGCTGTTGGTTTGTTCTGGCGGTTAAGGGATGAGGTGGTGTTGGTGATGAGGTAGAAGTCGGTCGGAGGTGCTGTTGGTAGTGGCGGGATTAAAAGTTGGTCGGAGGAGGAAGAAGAAGGAGGAGGAAGGAGGTTGTGTTAGGGTTCGGTTGGATGGGGATGGAGGTGATGGCTGAATTTTAGAGAGAGAGAGGGAGAGTTAATATAGGAGAGAGAGAGAGAAGGAGGGCATGGGGATTAGGGCCGCACACATGGCTATTTCTGGGGATGGGGGGAGATTCTTCATGAAGAAATGGGTGGTTGGGATGGGATAAATTTGAAGGTATTTTTCTTGTATTTCTTCGATGTGATACTCTTTGGGGTATCCGTGTTCCTTCAGATATTGTTCTATCCGTTCCCCAAAAGGGATTTCCATTTCTTTCATAGCTTGCATGTCTATTGGTTGGCTTTAGTAGTTGGAGCTGAAGCAAGCACTCTGCATATTGTATGAAAGAGTCATTCAAGTAGACACGTCGGCTGGTGGAGGTTCTGGCCTTAGTAATGGAGGGTAGTGATGATGTGTGTGAAAAGGTGGTGTGTTGTACACACAAAATGGGGCGGGGGGGGGGGGGAATATAGGGTGATCGGTCAAAGAATGGAGAGTGGTTTTCTTCATGGTTTTGTTTGAATAGGAGGTGGACACCTAATTGCTTATTTGCACAAAAGTCCCTAATAATTTAGAAATTGCACAAATAAGAGAGATTGGGATTGGATGAGAAAAAAAATACCATATTTGGTGTGATGTAGTGGATTAAAATGGTGTGTGGTGTTTAGTATAAATCTTGAGGGTGTGAGTGGGGGTTTGGGTTGATGTTGGGTCTAGTTTTGGGTTATGTTGAGTCATTACACCAATTTAATTAAAATTAGTGTCAATGGTATTCTTTAATTAATTGAAAGTGCATATAATTAAAATTGAGTGGGACACAAGTGTTATGGACATAGTAGACTCAGAATATATTATTGTCATAAATTGGGTTGCACAAAATGGGTCGAGGTTGTGTCTCCAATTTTGATTGGAACGGACAAAGATGCAAAGTTAGATTTATTTGGATTTAAAAATAGATATTTGTAACGAATATTATGCGACTAAAATGAAGCACAAGAGAGAATATTTATAAGTTACACAAAGGTCAGAATGGAAGGTTGGCACGTCTAGGTCAAGTGTGTGAAATTTGTTTGAAGGCAGAAGTTAGAGTAGCGCTCCAAACATCGAAGCAACGGTAAGTTGCACCAAGGGAATTAAATTAAAAGTGACAAATTAATAACTCCATTAAATAATTAAAAAACCCTAAATGAATTCTAATCCTAGATTTGGGTCAGGGGGTTTACAAAAAGAAATAAAGAAAAGAAAAATGAAACTAAACCCAAACCCTACCCGTTAACACTAAACTAAAACCTATAAACCAAACCTATTAAAACCTCCCCTTTCCGCGTATAGGAAGCCCTCTCTCCCTCTCTATATATAGCTTATAAACAAACCCTAACCATAACCCACACCTATACCAGGAAGCCCTCAGCAGCGTCGGAGCCACCGCAGATCCGCCCCCCCTCGCGCGCATGCACAGTCGTGCGACCCCCCTTCGCACAGAGCTTTCACCCTCCTCGCTCATCCATTTTATACCCATCTTTGCTGGTATGTTCACAACCTAACACTCTAGGATTCCCTTCAAGTGGAACGAATTTAGGCACCCGGGTTTGATCAGAAAATCGACCAAAAATTGGCCGAAAAACTGTTCAACAACAGTTAAAAAATTCAGTAAAAGTACCCCTATTCATGTCCAATTTTCTACTATCTCGTTAATTATTTTCAAAATATAATTGAAGTGACTTCTTCATAATATAACCAAGATTTTTACTGTTCTTTTATTTTTTATTAGTTTGCTATAATGGTTAAATTATTCTGGTTCCAAAATGACCAAAAACTTATTTTTAAAATATCCAAAATCTTGCGATACGAGGTACGTTCCGCCAAATGAGGTGACTTTATCGTGTGCGAGTTGCATCGAAATATGTGTAACATAAATGCGGACGTGTGGGCTTTCGTGGAACTTGATTTGGATGTGCGTGCACACCAAAATTAACGTACATCCATCGAAAAGTACCGTATCGGCCTGTTCTGACACTCGTCATAACTTCGTGTGTACTCATCGTTTTGCAATAAAACTTATGCCATTGGATTCATAGTGCTACACTGGTCCTGTGACCCAATTTTGGTTTGATTCTGAGAACGTTGATGAAACATTATTTCGTGGGCCCTACGGTTCTATATGACGAGCGATTTTGTGATCGGCTAATCGAAATCCAGTTCTGGATATTCTGTTGGGTTTGTGCTATCATTCTGGCTTCGTAGACACTAAGTTTGACAAATTTGGAGAACTTTGTCTCTGACATATTTTTTGGTGCAAAGTGGGTCACATGTGGACCCCACTTTGACCAAAAACTGTCAATTTTGCCCCTGTGTCAAAATTGGACTTATGGATAGTCAATCCTAGCTATTTTAACTATTCTAAAAATAATAGTAATATTTGTTTTAGCATCCAGAGGTGTACGTGCAGATTCTACTTTCCCAGGAGCAGTTGACAGAGTTCAGAACCCCAGGCAAGTGTACCTTGTCAAACCTGCAGAGATCCTATTATATTACTTGCTTGTGTTCTTTTATTATATATACTTCTGTGATATACCTGTTCAACCTAGGATCGTGAGACATTGCTTAGTGTTCGAACAAGATTCAGGTGTCGATGCCGTACGCGGAGTCGTGTAACGTCACTAAGAGAGTTGATTTCGCGATCTTATATTTTTACGTGCTTGCTTTACCAAGTATGCCATATCGTAGGATACTTGACAATATTTTATGTGACAAAATCTTTCTTGAGTTATTTATGGTGATTCTGTATAGGCTTACAAGATTCGTGATATGAGACGTGCATATTATATGAATATTATTATGACTCGTTGTGCTAGCTAGAGGTCATAATCTTCCATATTATGGACATGAGACATCGTGGACATAAGACATGAGGTTACATTGGGTGGGGAGAGACACACAGGCTATAGGCTGATTATTTATATATATACTACTGGAGGTGCCTTAGACTCTGTCTCAGATCTTTGGCACATATACTGGAGTCGTGATACTACTTGTTGCTATGGGCTCCCCGACATCGAGCCTTTATTGCTCTCAGCCTGAGTACTAGTGATGCCCTCATTTACATTTTACTTAGCTGGTTACATAGCTTGCCCTGAGGATCTGTTTATATTTACTTGTTGTATTTTATTTGGCTTGAGTGTTTATTGTACCTTGTTATGTCCCCTGAGGACCTGGATCCGGATTATGTCCCTAAGTGTAAACGAGGAGAGCTATCCCGAGGTTTACGGGGCAGGAGCTACTATTGGACACGTACATGTTGCAGAGGACGAGGTTGTTCCGGAGGACTTCTCTTGAGGACACATTATTCTCACCATTCATTATTTATGCTTAGTGTTCTTGGATATTTGATCTTGTAGTGACTTCTGGATATTGTACTTGAAGTTATTTTTCTTTCCATTTTGATGATGGGTTATTCCCCGTGACATTATTTATATTTCTTTGGTTGTCTCAGATCATTTTATATTATTGTGACTAGACTTGTCTCTTTGTAATTTTGTTACTTATTGTGGATGAGATTAGATATATAAACTGTGACAGGTATTCGTAAACCATTTTTATGTATTACAGCTTAAGTGCACTCTAACTGGCCTATTAAATTGGGTTTGCCCATTGGAGTTGTGCTGCTGGCCATTGCCACGTGACTAGTCCCTTGGTATTTTAGGACTGGGACATGACATGATTTTTGTGGTGGCCCATGCAGGTCTACGAATATATTGCTTTGGTTTCAACTAAGGGACCGAGCAAGCCTGCGATTAGGATAAGAATAAATTTATAGGATCTTATCCATATATTGACACATCCTTGACCTCTATATCGAACTCGAGATTAATTTCTTGACTTGCATCATGCTTGATTCATCTGTGCAAACCTTATAGTTTACTATATGTCCAGAGTAATAGATCCACGAGCCAGCGACGAGACTCTCGCAGGTACACCACCAGGTGTTGTGGTTACCTACGATGATGGAGTGACACCATCGAGTGAAGATCCCTCCACTCAACGAAGCAATCAAGAAAATTAGCATGCCTCGAGATTCCAATGAGACGACATTCCACTACCGCAATTCACTCCACCGATACCACCGATGCCAGCTTTCAGCCAGGGCAGCCTATGGACGAACATCAGCTATTTCAGGTATTCTTTGCAATGATGCAAGCTCAACAGCAGGTTCAACAAGAGTCCCAGCAATGCCAGGCAAAGAACTTAAGGAATAGTATAGTGACAGCATTGGGGCAGGTGACTCCACCAGCCAGACAGCCATCGACAAGATCCATCTCAGATTTCTGCCACCTGAAGCCACGTACATTCTCAAGCAAGGAGGAGCCCACTGAGGTTCATGAGTAGCTCATAAACACTCAACACCAATTGGAAGCAGCTGAGATTTCGAGGGAGCGTTGGATGACTGCCATCAGGATATAATTGACGGGCAATGCACATCACTGGTGGCTATCTGAGGAGAGACCGATTGGACCAAACCAAGTTACTTAGGAGGACTTCTCTAGACCCTTTCAGAAGATGTACATTCCATCTATTGCTCGGGCAAAACTTCGAGAAAAGTTTAATCATCTCACCCAGGACAATATGACGGTGGAAGAGTACAATGAGAAGTTCATACGATTGAGCTGCTTTGCACCTACACTGATCCCGACAGAAGAAGAGAAGGCAAAAAATTCTTTGACGGACTGAGCTTTGAACTACAGAGACATATTGGATCCGTGCACCTACTTCTTATACGGACATCCTTATAGCAGCTCGACGCATAGAGCGCATCCACAGGAGGGAGTCCAGCTAGAAGAGACCGTATGCATTAGTACCAGCTCGAGCACCACACGGGGAGCCTGCAAAGCGACCCCATATGAATCCACCCCAAAGAGAAGAATCACGAGCCCCATCCCTTCCTACTTGTCACTACTGTGGCAAGGTAGGCCATATTTAGAGAGAGTGCAAACGCAAATTGGGATTATATTTAGCTTGCGGATCCAGTCAGTATTTGGCCAGGGATTGCCCTGAGCGCCGGGAAGGAATACCAATGGTTCACTGACTAGCTTTACCAGCACCGGAGCCAGTCCAGCAGCCACATCGACCAGCTTATCCAGCACCAGGAGCATCACAGGCTGAAGATGGAGGATTCAGACCACCAGCACCAGGAGGATATCATCTGAGGCCACCCTTGGCACCACAAGCAGCACTTTTCCAACAGGCCCAACAATAGCATAGGGCACCACCACATGGACGTGGACATGCTTTTGCGATGACAGCGGAGGAGGCACAGACTCGAGGAATAGCGAATATGGGTAAGATTTAGTTTTATCATAGTCAGCTATAGTAATGAATATTTCTAGTAGTACTTTAGCATGTGCGTGTTACTTTCATTCCTTAGCCTATACCTAGTATTATGTTAGCGTAAACTTGTCGGTCTAGAGTGGTAATATGTAAGTGGTACCCAAGTTTTCATAAGCTGTATTTGATTCTCGCTATAATCGGACTCCTTTACTATTGAGTTACTTATCTCTCATTACCTAGGAAAAAGTTTTTATTGCTTCCCTACGTGTTCTGCTTAAACAAAACCCTCACCCTTTCTCTCAATTTTTTTCTTGTTCATGGCCCTTATCCTTTATGTCGTGCTTCAACAAATGTCATACGACCACGTCATCTCTTCTGGAGGAAACCTTTCCTGACCGGTCACATTTTATTTTCTTAATTACGAGGATGCAATTTTTTAAGGTGGGTAGATTGTGAGCACCCTGATTTTTATATAGGGTTAATTCGGTAATTAATAATCTTTTTTTAATATTTATTCGATAATTTAATCAAACTTTGAAAACCAACCCCCATGGTTTTAAGACATTGAGTGCAACACTAGCCTTTCTTTTCCAACCAACCTAGCATGCTCGACTTAGACGAGTCAAATTAGGCTCCTGCTATGACTGTCCCTCATAAATTCACAATCCTATGACTTATTTTGGTCGCACAACTTTCGCGATATAATTATGAGAAAACGATGATTTAATTAACCCTTTTGTCGTGGCGTACGATTTTAACACGCCATCCCAATCCATTGCTTCCAACTAAATTCATGCTACGAGCCTAACTGGTCCTATTACGCACATGACACTCGAGTTGCGTTATTCGATCCCCTTGCATGCTCCCAATTTAATATTATGTAGAAAATAAAATTTATGAATTTAATTAATTAATTTAATATTTATTAATATTTAGTAAATACCTTTTTAATTAATATAAATTGGGTTATAAATTATTGTTGGAGGAAATAAATTTTTTTTAGAACTTTTTCAAGTGCCTAACTATTTTAGAATTTTTTTGTATTTAATTATGGAATAAAACAAAAGAAATAAAGAAAAGAAAAATGAAAATAAACCCAAACCCTACTCGTTAACACTAAACTAAAACCCATAAACCAAACCCATTAAAACCTTCCCCTTCCACGTACAAGAAGCCCTCTCTCCCTCTATATATACAACATATAAACAAACCCTAACCCTTACCCACGCATATACTACCTCCACTACCCACGTCGGACCCCGACCACCGCCGCAGTGCCGCCCGCACCGCCGACCGCCGCCGCGTCTCAGCAGCACCGTAGCCGCCGCAGATCCCCCCCGCACGTGCGCACACGCACAACCGTATGGCCCCCCTTCGTACAGAGCTTTCGCCCATCTTGCTCATCTATTTTGCGTCTCGTCTTTGCTAGTATGTTCACAACCGAACCCTCTAGGATTCTCTTCAAGTGGAACGAATTTAGGCACCCGGATTTGATCGAAAAATCGACCGGAAGTTGGCCGAAAAACTGTTCAACAAAAGTTCAAAAATTCAGTCCAAGTACCCCTGTTCATGTCCAATTTTCTACCATCTCGTTAATTATTTTTAAAATATAATTGAAGGGACTTCTTCACAATATAACCAAGATTTTTACTGTTCTTTTAGTTTTATTAGTTTGCTATAATGGTTAAATTATTCTGGTTCCAAAATGACCAAAAACTTGTTTTTAAAATATCCAAAATCTTGCGATACGGGGTACGTCCCGCCAAATGAGGCAACTTCGTCGTGTACGAGTTTCATCGAAAGAGCGTAACGTAAACACGGAAGTGTGGGCTTTCATGGAGCTTAATTTGGATGTACATGCACACCAGAATCAACGCATGTCCGTCGAAAAGTACCATATCGGCCTGTTCTGTGTCACGACCCGCACCCGATATAGGGGCACGAGTACGCTGGTACGTCCAGCCTACGCCGCAGCATAGGCGATAGAACGCTGTCTAGGTCACAATACTAGCTAATCAATCTCACATGAATATCCAACTCCATAATGAGACACAGATATCACTATATAATATGGAATACTCAATCACATAACTAAAGTACGATAAGATAGCGAAGAAAATATATGATATACAACACAAGTCTAAATAATAAAAATAGTCTAACCTGCAACAATAACATCCAATCTCCAAGTATGCTAAAAATAAGTCCTCTAATGCGTAGTCTGGAAAAATATTTCCAGTCAAGATGGAGCGAAGTACAAGCACTAACAGCAGTTCCATGTATATTGACAAAAACTATAATACAGTGTAAAAAAATACAAGATGGATATAAATACTGGCAATAAAAAATACTGGAGCATATGTCATCATCAATGGTACACTAGCAATAAACAGAAATACAAGTGCATGCTAGAACAATGAACTAGAATATAAGTGAATACTAGAACTATAAACTGAAAATACATGTCTAGAATATCTAGCTAAGTGTGTGAAACATCAGCATATCATATGATCAGCTTGGGACTGATCAGGCTTGCTATGTATGACTAGCTATGATTCATGTAAGGTTAGGCTAACCATCTAGTTAGCTATGATGCAAGCAATAGTCAGGCTAATCATACATAACAGGCTATGAGGCATATAATGGTCAGGCTGCACCGACGTGAGGTATGGGTAAAATATGATTCATGTAGAGTTCGGTATGATCACATAATCTACTAATATTTTTCCGTCCCCAGCTAGCACTATGGATCCCAATCACGACTCCTCATGACTGGTCTCGATGATGCCAACTCGTGTATACATAGTGTCAGAATCATGTACGCTATACAACTAGAATTATAGAGATAATCAACATAATAAAAACTGTCAGAGAATGTACTCGCCTGTGGTCCTCTGCTGGAATTACCAATGTCCTATTTCCGAAGTCTTGTCTGAAATCCAACAGTCCTATAGACATCATATAATATAATAACATAGCATCAGTCATTACACAAACACACAATCATAAATACACTGAACTCATAGGGTACGCTAGGGGTGACACTGGTCAACTAGCAGGGCCAAGTGTGTGTTTAACTGCACTGGTGTCACGTCTTCAAATACTGTGCATAATCAGACAGTCAATTACAAACACATGTCTAGCCAGTACGTCAGTGTACACAAGGCAGACAGATAACTAATACTCAGGGTCACATGGTCATGTGCAAATACAGGGCACCCATAATTAACACTTATGGTCACATAGCATATGTATATTACAGTCATACCTAGTACTAGCATTAATTTCTTATATATATATATATATATATATATATCCATATATTCATATATATATATATATATATATATATATATATATATATATATATATATATATATATATATATATATATATATATATATCAAACTAGTATTATACACACACACACGCACACGCAACTGGTCACTAGGTTAACCGATACGGGTCTGGAATCACATTAACTAAACTAACCATGAAGCAATACTAATGTCCTAATAGCATTCACACAAGCACATAAAATCACGAAGAGGGCAAGTCCGAACCTTGGCGTGCCCGTACGGGGACGACGACGACGACGACGATGATGATGATGATTGTAGAAGCATAAAAAATACGCTGGGGAATTATACGCGTAAAACCCCCAACATGCATGAAGCACGCGTAAAACAGAAGCTTCAGTGCTTTGTGGCATAAAACATGACTTTATAGTTGCCCGCGTAAAGCAGCGCTTCAAGACTGTTTTGGCGTAAAAGGTTACGACACCTCCCTCCGGCGTAAACTATGTCTGCTTTTAATGCAGCGTGAAGTTGTACGAGGAACTCTTCGTATTCCTCAAATGAACCTGTCATACAGAACAGTAAACCTGACTCCTGACAAAGAGCACTGCACGACGATCGAGAGAACGGCTGTAATGATGATTCTGCACAGAGGCACAGGTTGTCGTTTAGTGACATATCCTTGATACAAGTTATTTTTACGCACTCAAGGAATACACTGCCTATTTTATACAGACAGAAATGAGCCTTTACGCTCAAGATGAGACGAAATCAGACGCCACGTTAAAAGCTGTTCTTCGTACAGAACTCGAGGCATATCTCTACAGTTAATGCGCGAGATAGGGGCAGATCTCTGTATTTAATACACGAGATTTTGTTCTATTTTTAATGACTGGGAGAGCTAAAACTAGGGTTAATACGCTCATATCACTATCCCTATATGTTACACCAACCAGGCTATTTTCAACTATAGGAGTACGCCGTATGCTATCTCCTCGAAATACGCTAACTCAGGCTATATCTGCAAAGGTACGTGATAAGGCTATTTGGCCCAGAATATGCTCGAGACCTCAGTCACGAAGGATAATTGGCTAGTTTACGCTGGTTACCTATTATTCATGCAGCATCAAGCTTTACACTGAATTTGGTTTTTACGCCAATAAGACGGCTATTTGGCTTTTACGCCAACAAGACATCTATTTGGCTTTTACGCCAACAAAACAGTTATTTGGCTTTTATGCCAACCATGTTTATGTAAGGGGCAGTTACCTACGTGGCTTGCATGCCGTGGTCTTCGAGAAGCAGTTATACACGTTACCTCATAATGGGATATGCGTCACACGCGGATTAAGGAGATCATTCAGGCGTGGGTAGCAGTTATTATAACCGCCGCGTAAAGTGTGCTACTCTCTTCACAAAGCTTGGCTTCTACACCTACTGGACGGTTACTGTGACTGAGCTCTATAAATAGAGACCTTCGGTCACAGGGGATCAAAGGGTGGAAAATCAGAGAGAGAGAGAGAGAGAGAGAGAGAGAGAGAGAGAGAGAGAGAGAGTATATACAGAGAGTGTTGATTGACAACTTTGGCAACGAGAGTTCAATCCCTCCTGCAATCTTTGAAGCTTCTTCTTCTTCTACAATACTTCTTCATTATCGTGTGGTCCAAGGGACAAAGTGATCGATTGCAGATCAGACTTCTATAGCAATATTTTCCCAGAATTATTTTTATTGTACTTAACATCCTCGTATAGGATTAATTGTACTATTTTTTCTTGTTTGTAAACAAAGAAAGGGGTTTCGTGTAAACCTAGTTTCATTCTTCTGTTTATCATTAAACACAAGATGGTGACTCTGCTGGGTAAACTTTCTCATCTGACGAGAAAGCCATTGCTTAACACGATGCTGTATCCGTCGGATCGACGAAGAAGACGTTGGTCATCCAATTCGACCAATCTGCTTATGAAGACATGCTTCGTGCAGGGGGTAGCTCTCATCCCCTCTCTGTCCAGAACAATAGGAAGTTACGTAAAGTATGGATGCCCCGGACATCCTATACCCTTCCTGCAGGCTCTCTCTCTTCGTTCAACAAGGTTGTGACATCACAACCTATACGCCTTGTGCATAAAAACCCGTCTCCCGTCTGTGACGTGGCAGACAAAGATTCTGGCAATGCCCTAGTGTCAATCCAGAAGTCTAGAACGCGCCTTGCGCGTAAAAATCCATCTTCCATCTGTGACGTGGCAGACAAAGCTTCTGGCAATGCCCCAGTGCCAATCTAGAAGCCTAGAATGCGCTCTGTGCGTAAAAACCTGTCTTCCGTCTATGATATGACAGACAAAATTACTAGCAAGGCCTCAGTGCCCGCACGGAAATTTCAAACGCGCCCTACATGTAAAAATATATCTCCCATCTGTGATGTGGCAGGTGGGCCCTTGGATCACATCAAGGGAAAACGAGTTGTGAATCTCCCAACCTCTAGAGTTGTACACCACCAAGAGAAGAAGATTACGCGTGACGTTGGAGACTGTTTGAGGATTTCCTCTGTTTTACGCGAATCTGTGCAAAGCTCCAGATTACGCCAGGATAAGCCCATCCGTGTAAAGAAGACCCGCTTCACGAAAAAATACGCTCCTCAGACGGATGATGGATCGTATGCTATTTACATGGGCGAACTGCTGTATACTTATGGCAGAGAGAGGGTCATGGTTCCCAACCTCCATAGGCCTACTGTTGTAAAAAGGCAGAATAAGCCTTCTTCTTCTTCTGATAATTTCCCAGATTTGCATGATTTCTTGATCCAGAAACGCAAAGACAGGGGTCATAACCAGGATTCAGTTCCCCTAATTACCAAGAGTAGGGATATCATATGGGAAGTAGCGTCAAGACCTAACGTCGTCATGACATATGGGCCACATGAAGAATCTGTCTTTACTATTCTACCGACTCGCAACAATTAGCATCAAATAATCTTTGGTCGAATACAGAATAGACCGATTGTACAAGAAGAACCTCACAAGTCTGATGCTGGGAAAATGCAAATCCACAGATATAGCCCTCAGGCTTTGAGGATTATGCAAAACATGGGTTATGATATGAAGTTGAAGCGAGGCCTCAACTATGGAAAAGGCAGACGAATACCATTGCATGGTGATCTATACTGTCAATGAAATCATTTTGGGTTAGGGTTTACCACATCTCTTGCAAACTCCAAACCTCTAGAGTCTGATACTATAATACCAGAGGCAGGTCCTTCTAAATCAACTTCTGTGGACAAACGCAAACAAAAATAAGAAGAAGAACCAGACAACGACATGTCTGGGGGTGGTCTCTCTCGACAAAACAGAGTAGCATCCAAAGGTGGGGGTAGAATTTTCTCTGAGTCCAAAGATAATGCAACTATGACCATCCTCCCTGAGGATCGAACGACTCAGGTATCGGGAGCCCGAAAGCCATAGGGGACTTTTTCCTTCAATGAGGATGACATCACTGAAATATTCAAAATATTAATGAAGAAAAACAAACTTCGGCTACCCAACATCAGATACCCTGAAAAGGCTGGCAAGGTCGATGATCCAGATTATTATCTCTTTTATCGGTATATTCATCATCCCACGAAGGCATGCTATGTGCTGAAAAGGAAAATCCAGGAGTTGATTGACGCCAAAGTCATCACTGTGCATTTATAAAGAGAAGACGGTGTCTCCCCAGATGAGCAACCTTCAGGACTATCCCCACTCAGAAAATCACTCCCCAGTGAATTTTTCGAACATGAGTTCACGTCCATATTACCTCTGAACTGTTGTCCAAATATTTTTGTTTTCCCAGCTGAATTTGCCATGTCCAAGTGACCTCTGAGCAAACCTCCCAGTTTGTGGCTATAGATCAGTTCACGTCCATACTACCTCTGAACTACGTCTCTCCACTTTCTCCAGCAGAGTAAATCTATCATCATAAAAATGGTCATTCTCATATTTCCTCTGCCCTATTTTTCTTTACCCCCACCATATCTTACCATGTCCACATTACCTCTGAGTAAGATATTTTCAAAACTTTTCCATGTCCACACTACCTCTGAGTGAAGTTCTTCTCTTCGACTTCCTACTATCACGTTCGCATAACCCCTGATAGTGCTAGTCGTTTCAACTTATTATCTGTACTTAAAGTATGCCATGGGTAATAAGTGCACAACCCAGATGAATAAATCAATTCTTCGTTCTTCATCCCCAGCAAGTGCCTATGAGCAATATTTTCTCGATCGTCGAAGATCGAGAATCATATTCTATCATGTTGAGATGACCTTTGAATAGATATGTTCAGCAATTAGCATCCCCAGCAAATGCCTATGTGCAATATTTTTTCCTTCATCACAAATTCTTGTAAAGAGACATCATCCGTACCAAAAAAATACCGGGTACGCAATGGATGATGGATCCTTAAAAATCTCCCCAGAGGAGCAATCATTAGGTCTACTTGCACACTCCCGCAATGACTATTCAAACCAGTCTCATTAGACGCTAGCCATATTCATATTACCTCTGAGCTATCGTCCCATTAATTTTCCTAGTGGAATAATCCTTTGGTCTATCTTCATGTTGGAATAGACCACACTCAATGAATCACTCCTCAATGAGTTTTTCAGACACTAGTTCATGTTCATATTACCTCTGAACTGCTATCATAATATTTCTCTCGGGCTGAGTTTGTCATGTTCATATTACCTTTGAACAAACCCTCCGAGTTTTGGCTATCGATTTTCATGTATATCGGTTGTTATCTCAACTTAGCACCCGTACTTAACTCTAAGTACGCCAGTAGTGTTAGGTCCACAAAAACTGCCACGTCCATATTACCTCTGGCAGGGCTTATCCTAAACTTATTACTTGCACTCTCGTGCACAAGAAGTAATAGGTCCACCAAATATCCCTCTGTGGAATGCCCGTAATGAAATCGAAATATTTATGTCCATATTACCTCTGAACTATCCTCATTTTCCCCAGCAAAGAAAGAGTCAGTCTCTATTCATCCCCACAGAGTCATATTTTATAAGCATCCGTCAGGATTTGTCTCAAACCTATTACTTGTAGTAACATGCGCAAAAAGTAATGGGTCCACAAAAAAAATTCCCTAGCAGGATGTCTTTACTAGCCACAAAAAACTATTACGTCCATAAATCCTCTGATAGGGCTTGTTTCGAACTTATTATTTGCACTCAACCTGCGCAACAAATAATAGGTCCAACAAAAGATCCCCCAGTGGGATGTCCTCAACAAATACGATATCGTACTACGTCCATATTACCTCTGGTACGATAACCAAAGTTCGCACAAACAATCATAAAAAAATGGAGGGCCCTTATATGATTGCAAATGACACTTACAGATTAGCCAAGTCTAATGAAAAATTTGATAATGGCTACTATCAACTGCAAATTCCCAAAGAAGTACTATACTTGATCTCCTTTGCTTAAACGGAGTATGATAAAGATCTTATTCTGACGATACCATGCACAAAGGTTAGCTGGATCATATTCTATCAGATTCATATGACCTCTTAATGGATATACTTAACTAATTTGTAAACCTATCATGTTCATATTACCTCTGATAGTGTTTAGTATACAAATTTAGTTGGATTATATTCTATCAGGTTCATATTACTTCTGAATAGATTTACATTCAGCAAAACCTTAACGAAAGTATGTCATGTTCATGATACCTCTGATATCACTTTCATCTTAGCCTATTATACTCTAAAGTGAGGGGTCCACAAAGTCAGAAAATATATTTTTATTATCTCTGAGAAATTACAGGAGAAACAAAAAGGTACATCATTGGGGAGGAGCAGTTAAATCCCTAATCTGTCGCGCCAAAGCAGCCATCCTCTCATTCCTGGAGTTTAAAATGTTAGTGCGAGCCCGTTCTAGCCTTGCCTCATCGTTGTTCAAGCGAGATAGTTCGGACAGAGAATTAACAAAACTTGCGTGGATGACACCCGCATGTGTCAAGTTCTGTTTAGCTGTATCCACTTGGCCCTTCAGCACATTGCGGATTGCCGATGTCTTGAGAAGCCTCTCCCTTGCCTGAGCGAGTTCAGCTTCCAAATCTCGAACCCTCGCTTCATTTCCCTCAAATTTGGCCTGGCACTCAGCTAGCTGAGGAATTACCTCCACTAAGACAGCCTGCTCTTTATCCATCTCTTGCTGCTGATCCTGGAAGGATTTATTTAGAGATTCTATTTGCTCAGCAAGTTTTGCAGTTAAGGAGTCATACTCAGCTTGAACCAGATCATCGATACTGCCTCGGGATAGTTGTAAATACTCGTTAATGGGTTATTCTAAACCATTAACTATTTGCTCTAGCGCATCAGCTCTTTCAGCGTCACTGAAATTTCTAATCTGCGCTATAGGAAGATTGGAGGACATCTTCAAAGCATCAAAACCTAGGTTCTTCTCCAGCACCATCAATATCAATTCTTTCAAAGTGAGGTAGAATATGCTAGTGTATTGATCCACTAGCATAGCAAAGCTCGAATGGACGCTGGGAGTGGCAGCAATATCGATAAGTCTCCTTTCTGAAATGATTGCAGAGGAGGTTGGCACAGTCGTTGCTTCAACATATGGCACAACAAAAAAAGAGATACCAATAACAGTTGAAGTTCCTGGTATAATCGACAAAGGAGGCACGGACGAGATGGTGGGTTCATCCTCCTCTGATGTTATTTGAACTGCCACTGGCAGAATGACACCCGAGAATGTTGCGAATGAAAGATCGGCAGCTTCAAAGCATGCTTCTTCGAGGTCGAGCATCACCGTTTCATTAGATGGATCCGCAACAAAGTCAGAAGTTGTGTCAACTCCACCCTCCTTAGAGATGTCTTCACCTGAAAAGAAGACAAGAGAAAGTTAATATCAATTTGATGTTAATTTTCCTGAAGAAAACATGAAGACAACATTTACCCATGGCCGATGGTATGTATGTTGCGACTGCAGCCTGTATAGCTAAATCATTTCTTAATGATGCTACACAAGCTGTCATACCTGGAGAAGAGGGTGCACCAACTGACATTTGAGGGAAGTCATCCCAGTCATCACCCAGATCCACTCGAGGTTCATCGGGTGGAATCTCGCTGGAAATACTTACAAACGAAGGAGGAATTATTCCCAGTTGTCTGGATAAAGGTACATTGATTCTTAATATGCTCGGTCTCGAAGGCGATCTCGAAACACTACCAGTAGCGGTAGTAGCGGCAACGATCGCGAGCAAAGAATCTCCAGCACTGTCAGCCGGAACTGTGGAGGTTCTCTCTCTAAAAGGCGAAGGACCTCTGATCAAAGAATGATCCCCAACAGGGGAAACAACAGGCTCACTCCTAGAGGCCCCCTTGGTGGAAGTCCTTTTAGGACCTCTGACAGTCTTCTTCTTGCGGGGGGAAGGGTCTTTCAGAGTGGAAGCCTTTCGCTTATTGGAGATAACGAGAGGCTCTGCTGGCGGAGCTATTACGCCTCTCGGTATTATCAACAAGAAATCATCTGCACCGGTAGTGTCTTCACCTTCATCAGAGGAGACGGATGGGATCTCCTCTCTTCTAGTAGACACCTGGGAGGGCATCCTGAAACTTCTATATACATCGAAATCACGATAGAAGGTATTGATGGACGCGTAAAACTGCACGTATGAGTGAAAAATGTGCAGCTCCGTGGAGACGGAAGTCACAGACACATCAAAGATTGCACCAGTACAACCCATGATAAAGTACCGCCATCCTCTAGCTCCATCAATAAGTCAACCTTTGGACTTGAAGCTGGTGATAGGATTCCCCACGTGCAACTGGTCGTATCCAAATTATCTGGCGAACCGGCTGGGCAGATAAGGCTCCAAGTAGCAGTGGTCCTCACTTCTGTACAGTAGGTGGGAAGGTCTAATGCAGACCAACCAGTAAAAGGCTTCAGGAGAAAGAATAGTCTTCCCTTGGCCTGCATCCTAAAGTTTCGTCCCCTGTTGATTGATATATACGGGGGGGACGGTACAGAAGAGCTTCCAGCCATGGGCAAAATTTAATGCTCGCCGACAATCTATGACGCTCGCCATATTCCAAAAGAAATTCTTGTAATTCAACAAAAAGTTATTTTCCGAACCACTGGCAGAGCCGGAAGACATCACTCTGGTGTTGTGAAGGATTAACCATCCCATCAGATATAAGAGTGGCAATTCCATTCTGGGAAATCCTTCACGCTGTGTATCATCTGCAAGCAGCCCATCAGTAATGGCCCTCAGGCCAGCTTGTATTCTGCATACCATGGCAGAAAGCAGGCCCAATCTTGCTCTAAACATCAATCGTACTACGGGCCATAAGGTATTGCGATGAATGCGATCCGCAGATGCGATGCCAGGTACTACCCATCGACGTAGCCAGACAGAGAAAAAGCCAGCCAGTTGAGCTTCCCTCGACAGAGGCTTGCGACAATGCCTCATATAACTGAAGGCTTTAGTGCCTGCAGGATAACCCCCTATCTCCTCATCGAGAACTTAATCTGAAGCCCCTGCGTCTTCAATGAGATCATTAACCGTATTGGCATTAAGCATACTCAGAAGATTCAAAGGCTTATCTCTGCTATCTACAACCTTGTCCGGCTTGGCATTTCTGGCCTGATGGAAGAAGAGGTAGGATACCCATTTTTTGATATGGGCCAAATCAGAGGACTCTTTGTAGAAGGTGGTGCAGGCAAGATAGTGGCACATCAGCTCCTGGTACACCGCCACTGCCCAAGGGTTTGTATCCCTCATCTCCCTGTTTGTGGAAACATACTCTTTATAAGGAGTATCTCCCATTGGCAGCTTTGAAATCTCTGCCATCTCATGAAGGGCTAAGCCTAACTCACCTAGCGGAGTGGCAAAAGTCCCAGTTAGCAAATTATATCGCTCCATCAAAGATAAGAACAAGTTGGGGTTGACAGGCAGCCCAACACTAGTGGCACTCACAGTCGCAAACAAACCAATACTTTCCAGCTCCGTCTGGAAGTGCTTTAGGGCCCAGGAAGTTAAACTGGCCCATCGAAGATTCCTGGGGCTAAGCCATCCACTGGTACGAGGGTTAACCTTGGGGTACACTCCTCCCTGTCCCATAAAGTCATTACAGAAAGTCGATATTTGAACCGGCTGGATCAGTGAAGTGTCTTCACTCGGGATGCTGCCCGGCAGTAATCCGCTAAAAGGCATAACAGGGCCTGAAGGACTGCTCATATAGGCTCCTCGGTTCAATCCTTTGTTGTATAATATCTTCCCCGGTCGGCCGTGAAGATCGGAAGTCAGAGTCCACATTATCTTTCTGCGATGGGTGGCATAGAAGAATGCCGAGATAGGGTAATCTCTGGGCATCCTTGGCAGATACATGACCATGCCCTCAGCAAAAAATACCTAATCTTATTTCTTGGGCTTAGCCTGGGATTGTTTATCGATAATATTTCTGAATAAGAAACCTGGTTTCTTATATTCAGTCCCATCTATGTATGTCAGGGGCTCTCCACTGATCATACTCAGCAGCATTCGTTCTCCTTGGGACGAGATCAGAGTTCCTCTTTCTTGAGGATACTCAATTCCATGGGACAAGTCCTCCAGATAGCTGGAATTCAGCAGCAGCAGAGCCCATCACTTCCTCCAAAGGAGGGATCTGCAAGTCTACTGCAAAATGCAAGAAAACAAGTCAGTTTTACGTTAGACGCTACACTCTTGCAGGATACGCCAAAGACTAACAGTCTGAGCTTTTACGCCAGACTGCAAAAACTTGAGTCATACGCTGGAATCTATTTTCCAGTACGTAAAACTCAAAGTTGGCAGTACACAGTCTGAGTCTTTACGCCAGACTGCCAAAATTTGAGGTTTTACGCTGGAATTTACATTCATTGCGTAAAACTCAAACTTTGTAGTATATACCAAATTTTGACAGTATGAGCTTTTACGCCAGACTGCGAAAATATGGAGTTTTTACGCTGACACATTAGGAATGTGGGCATAATAATAAAATATCTCTGTGCATCATCTTCCTCGAAGAGGCTCTTAGCACAGAAGATGACCTTGCGCGTACACGTACAACGTGTGCGAAGGATTTCATTTCTATTGAAGCCTTTACCGGTGATGCCCGGAGCGCAGATCGACGGCGGAGCACTTCGTTCAGAACGGGGCTCGCTCAGCCTAATGGGGGTTGCTCGTGCTTGATCAGAGGAGCGAGATGAGGAAGCAGTTTTCTTTCCCTTAGCAGTGGAAGCCTGTTTCGGTGCCATGGAGAAGCTCAAAGTTCTCAGAAAAGAGACGAAGACGAAGAGTTCTAAAAAAGACGAAGGGTTTTGGCAAAGACAGATGAAGGGTTTTCTCTCAAGACCTTGGGTTATTTATAGAGTTCGGATAACTCTTCGAATCCCTAACCAAATTCAATATTTAATAGTCGGTTATGATTTGGGACCACGTCAGCCTATCATTTGAAAAAGAAGACGGACAGTCATGCTGCATAACTAATCCATATTTTATGCACAGAGGCTACAAATCTACGGTTTTACGCTTAGAGGCTACAAATCTAAGACGATTTTATGCTCAGAAGCTACAAAATCTACGATTTTACGCTCAGAGGCTACAAATTTATGGTTTTACGCTCAAAAGCTACAAAATCTACAATTTTACGCTCAGAAGCTTTTACGCTTAGAGGCTATAAATCTATGGTTTTACGCTCAGAAGCTTTTACGCTCAGAAGCTACAAATCTACGGTTTTACGCACAGAAACTACAGATGGCCAATTATAAGGGTTTATGCAGAAAATGCTCCTTTTTGGCTACAAAACATTCCAAGTGTTTGAAACACACAGATGTCAACATTGAAGATGACTCTTCTTCTTGGGCCATTGGAAGTTCATTCGAAGTCTAGCCAGAATCCTTAACATCTAAGTTCAAGTATAGCCTGTTTGGCAGATATTTCTCGCCCTATTTCGAGGGATTTTTAGGAAAACCATTCTCGAAGATGATGGTCTGAACAGAAATTCTTCGTATCAAAGAAGTGAGTTCAGAATTCTATGTGACTCCTCGTCCAAAAAAAATAGCATGACAGTTGGATCTTCAAGACAACTTAATGCTAAAGAGCTTTTTACGCATCTTCCGTTACGCGTAAAAGTCAGGACGAGACCAGATAAGCGTTTATCAGAGTCAGCATAAAATTATTCAGACATGTCGAAGCTGCACATTATCAGACTTCCTCACAGCAAATATGGCAAATCAGCAATGAATAGAAGAAGACAAGTTTATTAATCATGATTACATATGATGGAAATCCAATTTACAAAGGATTTTTCATTTTTATGATTACATATGATGGAAATCCTTTTTTTTTACAAAGGATTTCTCATTAAAGATCACACTGGGAATCTGTTGTGCCAGGTTCTCATATTGGTGGAGATCTTTTTCTTCTTCTACGACACTTCATCGGCTTCTGCGGCAGATGAACAAGAAAATGATTAATGGCGGGAGGATACAAAACTGGGCCTGTTTTATTCAAGCGCACCCTCCATACGCCATGGCAGATACGCCCTAGAATTGTGTTAGGGATTCAGACCCAACACAATACTGAAAGACAGGGCCAGACTGCCTACTTATGTCCAGCTTCATAATAGGAGAAAATACAGCCAACAAGCTGTATGGTCCGATGAGACCCTTTCTCTCTCTTGGACGAATCGCCATATAAAATTGCTGATTATACCGAGCAAAGGAAGCTATGATATCCTTCCATGATCCATCGTTGCATATGACATTTCCTCGAAGACGCCTTCTTTTATGGCTCCTTACATGCTGGAAGAGCATAATCTTCTTCTTCCTTAAGTCAGCCCGATGAATCTCAGCGGCCATCTTTTTGGTGAAGAAAGTGTGGAAAAATAGGTTCACTCACTCGCCTTTATATAGGCAGAAGAGAACATACCAAATCCCAACAAATTCCTAAAATTCGCCGAGAAATCAGCCTCGTAGAACGAGTCAAATTTGACCGTTTCATGCTTCATTCAAAGTATTTTAAATTACGAGGAATTTGAAAACTTTGAAGGGGGTCTTGTAGAAGCATAAAAAATACGCTGGGGAATTATACGCGTAAAATCTCCAACATGCATAAAGCACGCATAAAACAGAAGCTTCAGCGCTGTGTGGCGTAAAATATGACTTCAGAGTTGCCCGCGTAAAGCAGCGCTTCAAGACTGTTTTGGCGTAAAAGGTTGTGACACCTCCCTCCGGCGTAAACTATGTCTGCTTTTAATGCAGCATGAAGTTGTACGAGGAACTCTTCGTATTCCTTGAATGAACCTGTCAGACAGAACAGTGAACCTGACTCCTGACAAAGAGCACTACACGACGATGGAGAGGATGGCTGTAATAATAGTTCTGTACAGAGGCCCAGGTTGTCGTTTAGTGACATATCCTTGATACAAGTCATTTTTACGCACTCAAGGAATACGCTGTCTATTTTATACAGGAAGAAATGAGCCTTTACGCTCAAGATGAGATAAAATCAGATGCCATGTCAAAAGCTATTCTTCGTACAGAACTCGAGGCATATCTCTACAGTTAATGCGCGAGATGGGGGCAGATCTCTGCATTTAATGTACGAGATTTTGTTCTATTTTTAATGACTGGGAGAGCTAAAACTAGGGTTAATACGCTCACATCACTATCTCTGCATGTTACGCCAACCAGGCTATTTTTAACTATAGGAGTACGCCGTATGTTATCTCCTCAAAATATGCCAACTCAGGCTATATCTGCAAAGGTACGTGATAAGGCTATTTGGCCCATAATACGCTCAAGACCTCAGTCACGAAGGATAATTGGCTAGTTTACGCTAGTTACCTATTATTCATGCAGTATCAAGCTTTATACAGAATTTGGTTTTTACGCCAACAAGACGGCTATTTGGCTTTTACGCCAACAAGACATCTATTTGGCTTTTATGCCAACAAGACAGTTATTTGGCTTTTATGCCAACCATCTTTACGTGAGGGGCAGTTACCTACGTGGCTTGCATGCCGTGGTCTTCGAGAAGCAGTTATACGCATTATCTCATAATGGGACACGTATCACACGTGGATTAAGGAGATCATTCAGACGTGGGTAGCAGTTATTATAACCGCCGCGTAAAGAGTGCTACTCTCTTCACAAAGCTTGGCTTCTACGCCTACTGGACGGTTACTGTGACTGAGCTCTATAAATAGAGACCTTCGGTCACAGGGGATCAAAGGGTGGAAAATCAGAGAGAGAGAGAGAGAGAGTACATACAGAGAGTGTTGATTGACAACTTTGGCAACGAGAGTTCAATCCCTCCTGCAATCTTTGAAGCTTCTTCTTCTTCTTCTACAACACTTCTTCATCATCGTGTGGTCCAAGGGACAAAGTGATCGACCGCAGATCAGACTCCTATAGCAATATTTCCCCAGAATCATTTTTTTATTGTACTTAACATCCTCGTATAGGATTAATTATACTCTTTTTTCTTGTTTATAAACAAAGAAAGGGGTTTCGTATAAACCTAGTTTCATTCTTCTGTTTATCATCAAACACAAAATGGCGACTCTGTTGGGGAAAACTTTCTCATCTGACGAGAAAGCCATTGCTCAACACGATGCTGTATCCGTCGGATCGACGAAGGAGACGTTGGTCGTCCAATTCGACCAATCTGCTTATGAAGACATGCTTCACGTAGGGGGTAGCTCTCATCCCCTCTCTGTCCAGGACAACAGGAAGCTGCGTAAAGTATGGATGCCCCGGACATCCTATACCCTTTCTGCAGGCTCTCTTTCTCCGATCAACAAGGTTGTGACATCATAACCTATACGCCTTGTGCGTAAAAACCCGTCTCCCATCTGTGACGTGGCAGACAAAGCTTCTGGCAATGCCCTAGTGTCAGTCTAGAAGTCTAGAATGCGCCTTGCGCGTAAAAATCCGTCTCCCGTCTGTGACGTGGCAGACAAAGCTTCTGGCAATGCCCCAGTGCCAATCCAGAAGTTTAGAATGCTATATCTTTCTCCTCTAATATAAGTCCAATCGATGCATATTTATAAAATTTAAATCCTCATCCCAAAAATTAAATTCAAACACTAATCCATTAGTGGTCTTATTCCTCGATTCTTTTTTCACACAATACTCAAACAATGTAATGCTTATAAAATCTTCAAATACAATATTCAAAATGAATCTATATCTTGCAGTCAAATAAATATATTGATAATCTCCTTAATTTCCTCAAATTTAATGACAAATTTAATCATATCATAATCTTCATAAAAAATCAATGGTTTAATAAAATCGTTAATTCTGCCATATTAAATTCTCAACTCTTTATTCAAATTAATATTTGTCCTCAAAATTTAAGGCGCCTTGTCTCTTTCTGTCCAGTCATAACTTCTTCATTAATCTCTACTTCGGTCAAACCCCCAACAAAAGGTCTAAGAAAATCCTACCTACAGTCATACAACATGCAATCTAGAGAAAACATACATGGTTATGGTCTGTTTTGTCATGGTATTGTAGTCTCTGTCAGGGTGTACTACTAACTATATTCTAGCAAGAAATCATTGATACAAGCTATGGTACTAAGAAAGCAATCAATCAATAAAATAGACGAAAAAGAACAGAAGGAAAGAACAGAACAGAACCAGCTAACACAACCATGGTTTAATGATGCATCCAAAGTTTGATACCCCCATCCTTTGGTACCACAGTTTTTACTACAAGCACACCCACTGCTAACTCTCTTACCTACTGTAATTGTTTATACTAGTTGTTCTTATCACTCAAGTGCACGCCAAGTGCAACACAACACACTAAGTACTGCTCCCTCTAATACAACTCTAGATGGACACCCAAGTTAGTTTACGGTGCCATCTTAGGCATGATCAAGCCAACAGATCCTTACACATGCACTTCATCCACTCATATACTGATATATATTTCGTACCCACCATAAATTTTTTTCCTTAAATTAAACCCTCAAAATTTAACTTCTCGAACAATTTAAAATAAAATGCATATACTTCCTCAAAAGGCAAATATTCAAATATTAAAATAAAATTTTTAATCACTTTCAAAAATCTTTATGGCTTTGACTATGTTTATTGAATTGAATTTGAATCCTCAAAATTTTTAATAACATAAAATCTTAACTCCTCAAAAATTCTTAAAAATTGAAATTTATTTCCAATCTTAAAATTATAGATTTAAATCCACATCTATCTAAGTATATATATACTCACAGTCTCTAACACACAAGATACACATAAATATACTACTTGTCTACAACCCTCAACTGTGTACAAAAATTTGCACTGCCTGGATTACTTGCACTATTACTCCCAATAATTTTTTATCCATATTAACTGATACATCAATCTAATATTATCACACGAGGTACTTACTGTTACTAGCATAATTCTTAACTAATCCTTGATATAGAAACACTAGCACTATTGGTATAGTAACACTAGATTCATCATTAGATCACCTCATCACACTCACTAGAACTCACGATCACTTGCAATAATTATTAACTTCTATAATACACATGTTTCACTTCACTCTTAAGGCAGGCATATGGTTCCATATCTCGATTGATATATACGTATCTTCTCTTAAATCTTTTACAAGCTGATATACTAATCTGTGATACACTTCATACCTTCCATGACTAATCTTGATATTTCTCTACCCATGGCATCTCATTAATACCCTTTATGCATATACATTTCTTTACTCTTGATACACCCAAGTATCAACCACCAAATTGAATATCATGCTCCATTAATTTTTAACACAATTTCCTTGATACTTAATTGTTTACATGGATCACCCAACTACATGAATTCATGACTATCTAGGACTGGTATACTGATTTTGATACTAACTCTTAGAAATATTACTGATACTCTTTACTCCCCCTTCTACCTATAGTACCAATACTAACTATAATGAAACCTATAATAGAACTATTGCTACAAGGTACTATGCTACGGGTTATCTCTAGATTGATGCCTGTTACTCACATGTCCAACCAAAAAACACTTACAGACTTACAAGCCACACTTCCAACAGTCAACACTGATACAAGACACAGACCTAGTTACAAGTCACCAATTATCACAGTAACAAGGAATCCTAATGGAACGAAGCTCTATAAGGAACTGGACTAAGGACTGAAGGTATCTCTACTGTTAGCAAGAAAAAATGATAGAATAAGGTCCTATAATAACATAAGTAGATAAGTATTGAGATGATACTTTAAGAACCAATTTAAGATATAACCTGATAATCATGTACGTCTGTCCGAAATTATGACACTCAGAATCCTCGCCCCACCAGTAAGCATAGCTGCGATAAACGATAGGTTCCATAACTAAGGTATGCAACTCAATAATCATGTCATCTAGAATCCTCACCACGCCAACCAGTTATGGCTGCGAGAAACTCTAAATTTCATAACTAAGATATGTACATCCTAAGTCAGGTTCCTACGTTTCTACCACGACGGCTAATATGGCTGCGATAAACTCTAGGCTCCATAACCAAAGCAGACGTTTTACCTTTCTTACTGTCCTCATCAACATATGTCATCAGATGATACCATAATTTAGTCCATAAAATTTATCTCGATATGAAATCAGACTTAACAACGACACCAAGAATTAAGTTTAACAACCGATCAACAAGAATCAAATTCAATAACAACAAGTGAGAACGGACAAAAATAAGAAAAAAGATTTAAATTGGAAATTATAATAAGATTCTCAAGGGTCATCCCAGGAATCTCTCAAATAATTTGTGATTGAGTATCCTCTCTCATCCTAGTATCCTATGTACTATATCTTATCGCAGGCACGCAGTAGTACAATTAAGACGTCGCACTACCATGACATCGCTCTAATTGCGAAGCTCGACCTGCATGGGCCACCACTAAAAATGTGTCACGACCCGCACCCGATATAGGGGCACAAGTATGCGGGTACGTCCAGCCTACGCCGCAGCATCGACGGTAGAATGCTGTCTAGGTCACAATACTAGCTAATCAATCATACATAAATATCCAACTCTATAAGGAGACACAGATATCACTATATAATATGGAATACTCAATCACATAACTAAAGCACAATAAGATATCGAAAAAAATATATGAAATACAATCCAAGTCTAAACAATAAAAATAGTCTAACCTGCAACAATAATATCCAAATCTCCAAGTATGCTGGAAACAAGTCCTCTAAGGCGTAGTCTGGAAAAATATTTCCAGTCAGGATGGAGGAAAGTACAAGCACTAACAACAGTTCCATGTATATTAACAAAAACTATAATACAGTATAAAAAAATACAATGGTACACTAGCAATGAACAGAAATACAAGTGCATGCAAGAACAATAAACTGGAATATAAGTGAATACTAGAACTATAAACTGGAAATACATGTCTAGAATATCTAGCTAAGTGTGTGAAACATCAGCATATCGTGTGATCGGCTTAGGGCTGATCAGGCTTGCTATGTATGACTAGCTATGATTCATGTAAGGTCAGGCTAACCATCCAGTTAGCTATGATGCAAGCAATAGTCAGGCTAATCATACATAATAGGCTATGAGGCATGTAATGGTTAGGCTGCACCAACATGAGGTATGGGTGAGCATGATTCATGTAGAGTTGGATATGATCACATAATCTACTAATATTTCTCCATCCCCAGCTAGCACGATGTGTAAACCCCCTCGACCAAAATTAGGCCTACTTGGCTTAGATAGAGAGACTAGGGTTAGTTTGAATCCAATTAGAAATAGAATACGGTATTTTAGATGATTTTATAATATTTATATATTACTTAGTGCACCTTACCGTTGCTTCAATAATTGGAGCACTACACTAGCCATTGCCTTCATACAAATTTTACACCCTTGTCCTAGACGTGCCAGTCATCTATTTGACCTTTGTGTAACTTATAATTATGCTCTCTTGTGCTACATTTTAGTCACACAATATTTATCGCGGACGTTTATATTTAATTCTAAATAAATTTAACTTTGTATCCATGTGCGTTCCAATTAAAATTGGAGACACAATCTTGACCCGTTTTGTGCAACCCAATTTATGATAATATTCTATCTCGAGTCCTCTATGACCATGACACTTGTTACCCACCTAATTTTAGCCCCATGTAGTTCTAATTAATTTTAGAATACCATTTGTATTAATTTTAATTAATTTAATCCAATTTTCATTTTTGCATAATTTTCTAATTGTTGGGCACTTTTATGCAAAAATGTATTAAGGTATCCACACCATTGGACAAAACCTATGAAGAAACCCATTTTCCTTCATATAAATTTTCCTCATGATTTTTGGGATGTGCAACACACAATATCACCCCTCATTTAATCCTAGCCATGCATATCTAACAATGTAAATCCTAGCCCTCCAATATCTACATGACAAACCAAGGCCCAATCCCAAGTAGGATGTTGACCAAGCCCACCTTCCTAGGTCAACACCCAAACCCAAATTTTATATAAATACATAACTTTTCTTTTTTCTTTATTTTTCCATAAACCCAATTGTCACGCCCCAGTCCTAAAAATATACGGGACCAGGCCACGTGGCATTGGCCAACTGACACGTCTCCGAAGATATCCCAATTTAATGGATTCTAGCGAAGCGTGCTACGCTGTCCTAAATCTAACAAGTCTAATATCAATAACAGGCAGAGTCTAATCTCATCCATAAATACAATAAGAAATACTGAAATAAAATACTGGGATATAAGAACATAGTCGAATGTCATAGTACAAACCGAAATATGTCAGGTGGGAACAAACCCACTACAAATAATAAAATAGAGTACTGAAGAGAGAATAAATAGTGTGACTGAAACAACTTCTAACTAGATAAGAAGCTCCAGTCCTAGGCGGAAGGCCTACCAAGATGATCAGGGAAACTCCAATGGTAGGACCTCTAGCTCCTCCTCAAGAGCGTATCTTGTCTCCACTCCTGGTCCGTACACAGTGGGGTAATATGCCTCGTCCAGATCTGGAAGAGAATCAGGTCCTCAGAGGGATGTAACAAGATACAAAATGCATGCCAGATATAGTAATGAATAAAATAAAAGGGGGTGTGCTAACCATCTAAGTGAATGTAATGTAAGGACAACCTCGGAACGTATAGGTAGGTGTAGGCATAACGTCCAACGTCCTCTAGAGTATGGTATCTGCATCGTCCATTATTCCGAAGAATGAGGTATCTGTATATATATAACGTCCAACACTCTAAGGGACGTGGTATCTGTAATGTATATACGTCCATAACACTCCGAAGAGCGCAGTATCTGAATATAGGAAGTCATCGGGTCTGTGCCCTCCTCTAGATACCACGGAGTCCGATGTGTGTATCCTATACATTTATCAGTTGTCCTCCCCGCCCAATGTAGGTACACAAGTCGAATACACGACGTGTATATCCCATATCTATATGCCAAGTCAAATATAATTATATTACTCTAGATTACGTGTTAGTCCATGATGCATGTCGTACGCACCGATAGCGAATCGGATATGCGGACCCGCATCCCAATATGAATATACCATCGTGATACGTGTAAAGTGTCACAGTTTAGGAAGATATCAAAATATCCTCACAGTAGTAGGTGAGTCAGCTAGCAGCTAGGTCAAGTACACTACTCATCGACACATTGTCGAATGCACCCGAGTCAATCTCAGATGCGCACAGTTTATGTATATTGCAACATTTATCATTTAATTTAAACAGTAATCCAGCAATGTATACTTGCCTGTCCCGGGTAGCTGCGGAAGCCAATGTCCTGCTCCTGAAGCCTCGGCTGTACGGTCCAGCAGTCCTATATATGATATAATATTGTCACATCAGTCGCTATAATAGCACGACCAAGACACACTACTTGTAGCAATAACTGACACAGGGTCTGGACTGTACAATTTGTGGGACCCCTTAGTACATATATTTATACATAGATATCACAAATATATATATATGTACACTAATACATATTTAAATATATTAAAATAATATGTATGTTTACTAGTACATTTAAAATAGCATCTTAATATTATTTAATAACACACCAATACATATGTATACATACACATATTAATAATTACATATATATGTATATAATAGATAAATACATAATATCTTATATTTATACATATACATATACATATATTTAGATACTATATATGTACACAAAAAATATACACAACATTATTTATATGTATTTAAATAGTAATTTTATGTACCTAAGTAAATATACATAACATATTTATATATATTTAAATATATATATATATTCATACACATATTAATATTCACAAGTATATATATATATATATATATATATATATATATATATATATATATATATATATATATTTATAGATATATACCCATATTTATGTACTAAGTACACAAGTAAATAATAATATATATATGTATATAATATACATATATTTATTACACTAATATACTAAATATATAAGGTATATATATATATATTTATATATATACACACACATTTATATATATATATATATATATATACATATATACTTATATATACACAAACAATAAATATACCAATATATATATTTATATACAACAAATAATAATTATGTAATATATAAATACATATGTATTTCTAAATATATATATATATATATATATATATTTATATATATATATATATATATATATATATATATATATATATATATATACATATACTTATTAGTCATTTAAATAATATAAGTATTTAATACAATATACAGTATATACTATGCATATACATATACTTATTAGTATATGTAAAATATACAAAAATATAGTGTGTATACATAAAATAATGTATTTATACAAAAATATATATATATATATATACATACTTATATATACATATACATATGTGCATAATAGGTATTTAAATAATATAAGTATACTATACAGTATATCATATACATATATTTATTAGTATATATAAAGTATAAAAAAAATACAGCATATATATATATTTATATTGTTTATACAGGGTATATATATATTTATACAGAATACGTATTAAATATAAAAAATACAAAAACTATATATATCACCATTGCAACCTAAATATGTATAAAAATACTAGTATTAATACATAAAATACAGTACCTAAATGTAGCTCAGGTCGAGGGGGATCCGGTGGCTGGCCGTCGACGGCGGGGGTGGCCGGACGGAGCTCCGTCAGGGCTCGGGGGGTTCGGCAGCAACAACAGCGGTCTGGAGTTATCGGCGCTGCGGGGGCGAGTGCGGCCAGCTGCGACATCGACCGGGGGTGGAACTCGGCGGGGACAGAGGTGGTCGGTCGAGGAGGAGTTCGGCTGAGTTGGGCGGCCGGGCGTGGGTGGTGGAGAAATAGGAGGTCGGGTGGTCGGGTTGGCTCGGGGGAGTGGGGAGCTCGGGTTGAGGAGGGCGGTTCTGGCGGTGGCTGTAGGAGGCTAGGCGGCGGGTGGCGGTGGCTGGAGGTAGGGGATAGGTCACCAGAGGGGATCGAGTGGTTGCGGAGGTGGCCGAAGGCGGTGGCCGGATGGGAGAGGGCGGCGGGAAAGCTGGGTAGGGGTCGGCTGTGTGTGTGGGGGTTTTAGAGAAATAGGGTTTTGTTTGGGATTTTCTTGGGTTGTGTGTTATTAATGAGATATAATGTGATATATATGTAGGAGAGAGAGTGGGGGGGGGGCTGCCTAGGGATTAGGGCTGGCTGTGTGAAATTTTTGGGGAGTTGGGGAGGCTCCATCATGATGAGGGGAGGGCTAGAAATTAAGTATGTCAAATGAAGGGTCATGATGTGCCCTCCAAAAAGTGGTGCAAGTACATAAAAAATGGGGGTGGGGGGAATTAATTGTGAACCGATTCAAGAATGTAGGTTCTTTCTCCATGTGGTTGGGCCAATGAGAGGGGGGCACCTCATTAAAATTTTGCACAAAGGCCCCTGAACAAATTAGAATTTGCACAAATTCTGGAATTGGGGATTTGATGTAACAAAATACCATGTTGGATATTTTGTATTAGGCTAGGATAGTGTATGGTATTTTGTATGAGGCTTGTGGGTGTGTGTGTGGGTTTGGATTGGAGTTGGGTCTAATTAAAATGAGGTTAGGTCACCACATTAATTAATTCATAATTAATGCACCAGGTGCCTCTAAATTAATTTAATAAATACCGGGGGTCTAAATTTGGGTTGCACAAGCATCATTAGTGTGGTAGGCTCAGTGTACAATAATATCATAATCTGGGTTGGTCAAATCGGGTTGAGATTGGGTCTCAATTTTGATTGGAACGAACAACGAACGTTAATACGCAATTTATTTAATTTGTGTACGAACGTTTGTAACGACTTTTGTGCGACTAAAATCAGGCACAAAAATCAGTATCCGAGGGTTGCTCAAGGTTCAATATGATAGGTTAGCTGGTCTAGGCCAAGTGTATGGAATTTGTTTCAGGGTAACAGCTAGGGTAGTGTCCTAAATAACAAATCACTGTACAGATATTATAATACTATATAATAAATATTAATTATTTCTAGTTAACCCTAATTTAACTATTTAAGTTAATTAACCCTAATTTCTGGTCGAGGGGGTTTACAACATACCCTCCTTAGAGTATTTTGTCCTCGAAATTAAAACAGACATATAGAAAAACTATTGAATGAAATAAAATACTATCACATACCTAGGCCTTCGAAGAGATGGGAAAAGCGTTGCTGAATATCGTCCTCTCGTTTCCAGGTTGATTCACCTGGTGCATGATGCCTCCATGCGACACGAACTAGAGGTATAGTCTGGCCTCGCAGTACCTTCTCGCTTCGGTTTAGGATCTCTACCGGCTCTTCCTGGTATGACAAACTTGGACCGACGATGATCTTCGAGTGGTCAAGCACATGACTCGGATCCGGTATGTACCTCCTAAGCTGAGATACATGGAAGACGTTGTGAACTCCTTCTAGTGTCTGCGGCAAGGCCAATCTGTAAGCAACTTCTCCGACGCGCTCTAGCACATCGAATGGTCCGATGTACCTCGGACTCAGCTTCCCTCTGCCTCCAAATCTGATGGTTCCTCGGGTAGGTGAGATCTTCAGGAACACATGTTCTCCCACCTGGAACTCTAGGGGTCGTCGATGCACATTAGCCCAATGCTTCTGCCTGTCCTGTGCTGCTCGTAGATGCCCTTAGATCTTCTTCACCTTCTCCACTGTACGGATGACCAACTCTGGCCCTAGAATCTGCCTCTCGCCTACATCGCTCCAACATACTGGGGAATGACACTTTCTACCATACAATGCCTCATAGGGACCCATCTGGATGCTCGCCTGATAGCTATTATTGTAGAAAAATTCGACCAAGTGCAAGTGGTCCTCCCATGAACCGCTGAAGTCAAGCATGCATGCCCTCAACATGTCCTCCAGCGTCTGAATGGTGCGCTCGGATTGGCCATCTGTCTGCGGGTGGTACGAAGTACTGAACTTAAGGCGGGTACCAAGACTCTCTTGTATACTCCTCCAAAAGTACGATATGAACCTCGTATCCCTGTCAGACACGATACTGACTGGCACTCCATGCAATCGCATAATCTCTCTCATGTACATGTCTGCCCAGACTTCCGTAGATTGCCCAACTCTGAAGGATAAAAAGTGGGCAGACTTGGTGAGTCTATCTACGATTACCCATACCGCATTGCGACCACTAGGACTTCTCCGGAAACCCATAACGAAGTCCATGGTGATGTGCTCCCATTTCTACTCCGGTATCGGGAGCGATTGAAGTAATCCGACAGACCTCTGATGCTCAGCCTTGACTTGCTGACACACCAGACACTTAGCCACAAAGCGGGCTATCTCCCTCCTTATCCCGTGTCACCAATAGTACTGCCTCAAGTCTCGGTACATCTTCGTGCCTCTTGGATAAATAGAATAGGTCGAACTGTGCACCTCCATCATCAGCTCCTGGCGAAGCTCTCCATTCGGAACATAGAGACGATCTCCGCATCTCAAAGTCCCGTCCTCGTGTATACGCAGTCCCGTCTGTATTCCAGCCTCTGTCCTCTGTCAAAGCCTCTGAAATCTGGCATCTTTTAGCAAAGCAGCCTTGATTCTCTCCACCAATGTTGATTACACCTGGAAACTCGACATCTGGCCGTCTACTCCGGGCATAATGACTTCGATACCCAACTGTTCTAGATCTCTCAACAGATGTTGTTGGGTAGTCAAGAAAAATGCTATGGGCTTCCTGCTTAAAGCATCGGCTACCACATTAGCCTTTCCCGGATGGTACTGTAGCTCAATCTCGAAGTCTGCCATCACTTCGAGCCCACGTCTCTGCCTCTGGTTCAGGTCCTTCTGGGTGTAGACGTACTTCAGGCTCTTATGATCGATGAATATTTCCACGCACTCTCTGTACAAGTAGTGCCTCCAAAGCTTCAAAGTAAAGATCATTGCGGCAAGCTCCAAGTCGTGGGTAGGATAGTTCTTCTCATGGGTCCTCAGTTGCCTAGAGGCATAGGTCACAACCTTCCCATGCTGTATCAAGACGCATCCTAATCCTTTCCCGGATGCATCGCTATAGATCACGAATCCTCCGGGTCCTGAAGGTATGGTCAAGATGGGTGCTGTAGTCAGACGTTTCTTCAGCTCATTGAATGTCGTCTGACACTCCTCTGTCCAGGTGAACTCCTGATCCTTGCGGGTTAAGCGGGTCATCGGCTCTGCGATCCTTGCGAAGTTCTCTACGAACCTCCGATAATATCCGACAAGTCCTAGGAAACTCCTCACCTCCGAGATGTTGGTAGGAGTCGGCCACGTCTCTACTGACGAAATCTTCGCAGGATCTACTGAAATGCCTTCTCCTGAGATAACGTGTCCAAGAAATGCGACACGATCTAGAAGAAACTCGCACTTGCTCAGCTTAGCATAAAGCCTCTCACGTCTCAGCGTCTCTAGCACTAGCCTCAAGTGCTCCCCGTGCTCCTCGTGGCTCTTCGAATACACAAAGATGTCGTCGATGAAGACTACCATGAACTGGTCCAAATACTTATGGAAGACTCGGTTCATCAGGTTCATAAACACAGCAGGCACATTTGTCAATCCAAAAGGCATCACTAAGAACTGGTAGTGACCATAATGAGTCCTAAATGCTGTCTTTGGAATATCTTCTCTTCGCACCTTTACCTGGTGATAGCCCGATCTTAAGTCGATCTTTGTGAACACCACTGCTCCTGTCAGCTGGTCGAACAGATCGTCGATTCACGATAGAGGGTACTTATTCTTGATAGTCAAAGCATTAAGGGCTCTGTAATCAATGCACATCCGGAATATCCCGTCCTTCTTCAGTACAAACAACACTGGTGCTCTCCAGGGTGATACACTAGGACGGACAAATCCCTTGATCTGCAACTCCTCTAGCTGTAGCTTCAGCTTGTCAAGCTCCTTCTTCGCCAACCGGTACACATTTGATGATACCGGTACTGCTCCAGGTACTAGCTCAATGGTGAACTCCACCTCTCTATCAGGCGGTAGGCCTGGCAACTCCTCTGGAAAAACATCCTCGAACTCTGCAACAATTTTTGGGGGTGCCATCTCCATCTCCATGTAAGCTCCAGCTGCATGTCCTACTCCTCGCTCAATGGTGCCTCGCATGTATTTGAACTCCGGGTGTCCTGGCAGTCTAAAAGTAACGCTACCCTTCCGGCAATCTAGTACGAAATTGTACTGGCTTAACCAGTCCATGCCCAGAACTACGTCGAAAGCTGGCATTGGGAGTACCAACAATCGCGCTCTCATCTCTCTACCACAAACTACTACCGCACGTTCTAATGGTGCTGGTAACCGGTACGATGCCTCCTCCGGTAAGTATCTTCCAACTCTTAGGTAAGGGGGAAGTTGCTACTCTATGCATGGCTACGAAGCTACTAGATATAAATGACAGTGTAGCTCCAGAATTAAACAGTGCAGTTGCAGGTAATGATGCAACTAAAATTGTACCTGTGATAGCCTCCCCTTCTGGTTCCTCCTCGATAGAGGCTAAAGCAAAGGCTTGCCCGCACCTCTGCCCTCCAGCCTGCTGTCGGACCTGGTTGAAATGTGCCTCCTGTGGGACCAAGGGTGGTCCTCTCTGCTGTCCTCCGGTAGCTGGTGGACGCTGACCTCCTGTTGGGGGTAGTATCCTCAAGGGTGGTGCTGCTGGCCTCTGCCCGGTCTGGGGTGCTGTATCTCTGCACTGTGGGCAGTCTCTGGCAAGGTGTTGGCTCGCTCCACAGACCATGCAGAGCCCGAGCTTCTTTCGGCAGTCTATGACGATGTATCCCCTCTTGCCACAAAAGTGACAAGTCAGAATCTCCTTCTGCTAGTACGGCGATGTCCTCTGCTGTGCCTGCGCTCCTAGACGGCCGATCGGTCCTGCTGCTCTGTGCTGGGTTCTGGCTGGTACGTTCGTGTTGGAACGTCTTGCTCCACCGCCTATGGCCTCCTGGATCCTTGCTTATGATAGGACCTCTTTATAAGAGATCCTCGCCTGAGTAGTGGTATACCTCTGCAGCTCAAAGAAAAGGCCATGGTGGAATCTTTTGGCCTTTTCCAGGTCGTTGGGGATCAGGGCTGCACCAAATCGGCTGAGTCGGCTGAACTCTGCGTCGTAGGCGTCCACGGTCAAGTTCCTTGCTCCAGGTTCAGGAACTGGGAGTACAGGGCATTCCTGACCGTAGCGGGGAAAAACTTCGCATTGAAGTACTCCAGAAACTCTTCCCAAGTCTGTGCCCTGCCGACGCTGCGCTCCATAGAATCCCACCAGTGATAGATGTTTCCTGTGAGTTGGGCCCTCACTGCGGTCATCCAGAGGTCGGGGTGTAGCTGCGAACCCTCCAGTAGCATCTCAGTATTGGAGACCCAGTCTGAGATCTCCTCTGTAGTCTCCTTGCCCGAGAAGGTTCTCGTACCTATTTGTCGGAAGCCTCGTACAGTGCCCACTGGCTGGACAGGTGCAGGTGCTGGTGCTGCTGCTTGGGCAGGTGCCCTCTCCAGTACCGCCATCAGGCCCTGTCTCAGGGTCTTCGTTTGATGCCACTGTGCCTGCATCATCGTCTGAAAAAACTGAATCATCTAGGATTGTCCCTCCGCTGGTGGCATCTGGGGTGGAAACGGTGGAGGTGGTGGTAGTGATATATCTGCGAAGTCTGGCCCTCTGCCTGCTATGTCTCGTTATCGGGAGAGGTCTGATGCCAGTGTATCATCGGGGCCTGGGGGATCACCTGTGCCTGTGGCTGAGGCTGCTCTCCGGGTGGTCCCTAGGACGTCTCCTCCCTCGGTGCGGGGGATGTTGGTACTAGGGCACCAAGTGTCTCGCGTCTGTTGCGTAGGTTCATCTCACTGTAAGAGATAGAACATCATTAAAAGAGTACAGAATCAATCAAACATGATGCAGATATTTTTTAAAAATACGGAAGAGGTTCAAAGACGTAATCAAGTGGATGAGACCTAGTAATTTCTAACCTATTGCAGGCTCGCCGGGCACGTTACCATACCACAAGCGATAAATATTTGATGTTGAGGACCTGCATGGGCCACCACTAAAACCATATCACGCCCCAGTCCTAAAAATATACGGGACCAGGCCACGTGGCATTGGCCAGCTGACACGTCTCCGAGGATATCCCAATTTAATGGATCCTAGCGAAGCGTGCTACGCTGTCCTAAATCTAACAAGTCTAATATCAACAACAGGCAGAGTCTAATCTCATCCACAAATACAACAAGAAATACTGAAATGAAATACTGGATATAAGAACATAGTCGAATGTCATAGTACAAACCAAAATATGTTCAGTGGGAACAAACCTACTACAAATGATGAAATAGAGTACTGAAGATAGAATAAATAGTGTGACTGAAACAACTGCTAACTAGATAAGAAGCTCCAGTCCTAGGCGGAAGGCCTACCAAGATAATCAGGGAAACTTCGATGGTAGGACCTCTAGCTCCTCCTCAAGAGCGTATCTCGTCTCCACTCCTGGTCCATACACAGTAGGGTAATATGCCTCGTCCAGATCTGGAAGAGAACCAGGTCCTCAGAGGGACATAACAAGATACAAAATGCATGCCAGATATAGTACTGAATAAAATAAAAGGGGTGTGCTAACCATCTAAGTGAATGTAATGTAAGGACAACCTCGGAACGTATAGGTAGGTGTAGGCATAACGTCCAACGTCCTCTAGAGTGTGGTATCTGCATTGTCCATCATTCCAAAGAATGAGGTATCTGCATATATATAATGTCCAACACTTTAAGGTACGTGCTATCTGTAATGTATATACGTCTGTAATACTCCGAAGAGCGCGGTGTCTGAATATAGGAAGTCATCAGGTCTGTGGCTCCTCTGGATACCACGGAGTCCGATGTGTGTATCTCATACGTTTATCAGTTGTCCTCCCCTCCCAATATAAGTACACAAGTCGAATACACGACGTGTGTATCCCGTATCTATATGCCAAGTCACATCTAATTATATTACTCTAGATTACATGCTAGTCCGTGATACATATCGTACGCACCGATAGCGAATCGGGTACGCAAACCCGCATCCCAATATGAATGTACCATCGTGATACGTGTAAAGTGTCACGGTCTAGGAAGATATCAAAATATCCTCACAGTAGTAGGTGAGTCAGCTAGCAGCTAGGTCAAGTACACTACTCATCGACGCATTGTCGACTGCACCCGAGTCAATCTCGAATGCGCACAGTTTATGTATATTGCAATATTTATCATTTAATTTAAACAGTAATCCAGCAAGGTATACTTGCTTGTCCCGGGTAGCTGCGAAAGCCAATGTCCTGCTCCTGAAGCCTCGGCTTTACGGTCCAGCAGTCCTATATATGATATAATATTGTCACATCAGTCGCTACAATAGTACGACCAAGACACACTACTTGTAGCAATAACCGACACAGGGTCTGGACTGTACAATTTGTGGGACCCCTTAGTACATATATTTATACATAGATATCACAAATATATATATATATGTACACTAATACATATTTAAATATATTAAAATAATATGTATGTTTACTAGTACATTTAAAATAGCATCTTAATATTATTTAATAACACACCAATACATATGTATACATACACATAATAATAATTACATATATATGTATATAATAGATAAATACATAATATCTTATATTTATACATATACATATATTTAGATACTATATATGTACACAAATAAATATACACAACATTATTTATATGTATTTAAATAGTAATTTTATGTACCTAAGTAAATATACATAACATATTTATATATATTTAAATATATATATATATATATTCATACACATATTAATATTCACAAGTATATATATATATATATATATATATATATATATATATATATATATATATATATATATATATATATATATATATATATATATATAGATATATACCCATATTTATGTAATAAGTACACAAGTAAATAATAATATATATATGTATATAATATACATATATTTATTACACTAATATACTAAATATATAAGGTATATATATATATTTATATATATACACACATTTATATATATATATATATATATATATATATATATATATATATATATACATATATACTTATATATACACAAACAATAAATATACCAATATATATATTTATATACAACATATAATAATTATGTAATATATTAATACATATGTATTTCTAAATATATACATACATACATTTATATATATATATATATATCTATATCTATATACATATACTTATTAGTCATTTAAATAATATAAGTATTTAATACAATATACAGTATATACTATGCATATACATATATTTATTAGTATATGTAAAATATACAAAAATACAGTGTGTATACATAAAATAATGTATTTATACAGAAATATATATATATGTACATACTTATATATACATATACATATGTGCATAATAGGTATTTAAATAATATAAATATACTATACAGTATATCATATACATATATTTATTAGTATATATAAAGTATACAAAAAAATACAGCATATATATATATATTTATACTGTTTATACAGGGTATATATATATTTATACAGAATACGTATTAAATACAGAAACTATATATATCACCATTGCAACCTAAATATGTATAAAAATACTAGTATTAATACATAAAATACAGTTCCTAAATGTAGCTCAGGTCGAGGGCGATCCGGTGGCTGGCCGTCGACGGCGGGGGTGGCCGGACGGAGCTCCTGCAGGGCTTGGGGGGTTCGGCAGCAACAACAGCGGTCTGGAGTTGTCGGCGCTGCGGGGGCGAGTGCGGCCAGCTGCGGCGTCGACCTGGGGTGGAACTCGGCGGGGACAGAGGTGGTCGGTCGGGTAGGAGTTCGGCTGAGTTGGGCGGCCGGGCGAGCTAGGGTGCTGGAGAAATAGGAGGTCGGGTGGTCGGGTTGGCTCGGGGGAGTGGGGAGCTCGGGTTGAGGAGGGCGGTTCTAGCGGTGTCTGTAGGCGGCTAGGCGGCGGGTGGCGGTGGCTGGAGGTAAGGGATAGGTCACCGGAGGGGACCGAGTGGTTGCGGGGGTGGCCGGATGGGAGAGGGCGGCGGGAAAGCTGGGTAGGGGTCGACTGTGTGTGTGAGGGTTTTAGAGAAATAGGGTTTTATTTAGGATTTTCTTGGGTTGTGTGTTATTAATGAGATGTAATGTGATGTATATGTAGGAGAGAGAGTGGGGGGGCTACCTAGGGATTAGGGCCGACTGTGTGAAATTTTTAGGGAGTTGGGGGGGCTCCATCATGATGAGGGGAGGGCTAGGAATTAAGCATTTCAAATGAGGGGTCATGATGTGCCCTCCAAAAAGTGGTACAAGTACATGAAAAATGGGGAGAGGGAATTAATTATGAACCGGTTCAAGAATGTAGGTTCTTTCTCCATGTGATTGGGCCAATGAGAGGGGGGCACCTCATTAAAATTTTGCACAAACACCCCTGAATAAATTAGAATTTGCACAAATTCTGGAATTGGGGATTTGATGTAACAAAATACCATGTTGGGTGTTTTGTATTAGGCTAGGATGGTGTATGGTGTTTTGTATGAGGCTTGTGGGGGTGTGTATGGGTTTGGGTTGGAGTTGGGTCTAATTAAAATGAGGTTAGGTCACCACATTAATTAATTCATAATTAATGCACCGGGTGCCTCTAAATTAATTTAATAAATGTTGGGGGTCTAAATTTGGGTTGCACAAGCGTTATTAGTGTGGTAGGCTCAGTGTACAATAATGTCATGATCTGGGTTGGTCAAATCGGGTTGAGATTGGGACTCAATTTCGATTGGAACGGACAACGAACGTAAATACGCAATTTATTTAATTTACGTACGGACGTTTGTAACGAATTTTGTGCGACTAAAATCAGGCACAAAAATCAGTATCCGGGGGTTGCTCAAGGTTCAATATGATAGGTTAGCTGGTCTAGGCCAAGTGTATGGAATTTGTTTCAGGGTAACAGCTAGGGTAGTGTCCTAAATAACAAATCACTGCACAGATATTATAATACTATATAATAAATGTTAATTATTTCTAGTTAACCCTAATTATACTATTTAAGTTAATTAACCCTAATTTCTGGTCGAGGGGGTTTACACTAATACCTAAACTACTATTCCTAGCTGACCCGTTCCCTCTTCCTGTTTACCCCTTCCCTGGAATCCGTCGGATCCCTCGCCAAAGCAACCGCCGTCGCATGAGCACCACCCCGTCGATGACTATACCCCGCTACTCGCCGCCTGTACCACGACTCCAGTAGCCGCAGCCTCACCAGAGTACAACCTCGACCTGCACCGTCTCCTTCCTCCTTCATCTACAATCCCGACCACCCCGCCATTAACGCCACCAACATCCACCCGCCGTTCTCTTTCCTCGACGACTCCTCACCATTCTCCTCCACTCACACCCGTTCTCGAGCTATCCTCCTCCTCCTGAGACTCGCCCCCACGACTTCACAACCACCCGCTCCCGAGCCACCCCGACTTAACACCATGACTCGACACTCCTTGACTTCACCTCCGCCTGAACGCTCCCTGCCACCACCCATCACCACCAATAACCTCCGGCCATTCCGACCTCCTACAACCACCGCTCACCACCACCCCTTGTCCTCTTCCTCCTCCCTGTCATCCTCCTCCACCTCCATTAATGCCAGAGCAACCATCATCACCACTGCCTGACCTCCACCATTCCCTGTTCTCCTCCTTGACTCGCCCAGAGAACCACCACCCCTCTCCCTGCTCTCTCCTCCTCCTCGACCACAACCTCCCCTTGTCGACCCCCTCTCCACTCTCCTCCTCCTCGGGCCGCCTGAGCCCTGGATGGAGCAACAACTTCCCGTCATCCTCATCATCATCCCCATCTTCATAATCACAACCTACACCATTATCTCATCACCATCATCATCATAATTATCCCTTAATCATCATCATTCTTACCTTAATCCCCTTCATCAATCATCATCATTATCACCCTAATCACCATCATCACCCTAATCATCATCATCATCACATCATCATCACCAATGATCATCCTCAATATCACCATCATTACCCTCATTATTCCTATCATCATCACCATCATCATTACCCTCATCATCACAATCATCATTACCCTCATCATCATCATCGATATCATTGTCGTCATCGTGGATCCATCACCCTCGCCGAAGATAACCTGCAGTAGTTACCCCCGATCCTCGTGCCCGTGTACGCTAACCCCGAGGTTCGAACCTGTCCCTATCCTTTCATATTGCGTATGTGTGCCTGTGTGAATAGTGTAGGGTTTTTAGCATATTGGTTCAGTTTAGTTCAGACCGTGTCGGTTCACCTAAAGACTAGTGTACGTGTGTGTGCGTATGCATATAATATTAAATTGATACATATATAAATATATATATATATATATATATATATATATATATATATATATATATATATATGTAAGTAATTAGATGATGATAATAATTATGACTATATATGTGTTATTTCTGAATGACCCTAGGTTAATCATGGTTATCCCGTATTTATATTTGACCGTATGACCCGTACGCGTACACGTACGCGTATGTATATAATATTCAGATTGGTATATATATATATGTATTGTATAAGTAATTAAATGATAATGCTAATTATGACTATATACTTATTATGTATGCCCCTAGGTTAATTATGGATATCCCATAATTACGTTTGACCAAGTGACCCTAAGAACTTGTGAGTTGACTGCCTTGTGTTCATTTACGTACTAGCTTAGACACATGTTAGTTGACTGTCAGATTGTGTACAGCATTGGAAGATGGGACACCCGCATAATTAGACGCATAGTTCACCCTGCTAGTTAACCAGTGTCACCCCTAGCGTACCCTCTGAGTTCAGTGTAATTATGGTTGTGTATGTGCTAGTGTAATGGCTGATGTTGTATTGTATTATATTATATGTATATAGGACCTATCAGATTGTTCTGTACGACTTCAGGAGCAGGTTATTGGTACTAAGTAGCTTTCTTGCCAGGCAAGTATACCTTGCCATTGTACTATAATTTATATTCCATATAATGCATGCATTTTATTTCTGTCATTTAGTTCATATATTTTAACTGCTATATAAACTACGCGTCCAAGGAAACTTGGGTGCAACGACGGTGTCGTCGTATTCTATTTTTATTGATATATATATGCATGTTGACCCAATTTATGAGACCACCCCATTATCATGAGGCATTCTTAGGTTTCATTGGCTGTGACACATCTGTTACATGAGTGTGAGTGTCACGCCCTAGTCCCAAAATGTAAGGAACTAGGCCACATGGCATTGGCTAGCTGACACGTCACTAAGGGTTTAATCCATTTTTTATGGACCCAAAGGAACGTGCAATGCTGTCCTAATATACTACAAGTTTAACACAGGTAAATCTAATCTCATCCACAGAAATATTATAAATATGGGAATAAGTGCTGAAATATATATAATGCTGAGTCTGAAAGTCATAGTACACATCTTGTGGGAACAAACCCACTACAAAAGATAATAATAGTGCAGAAAATAAGATAGACTAAGTATCGTCTATCTTTGGGAAATAGCTCAATCTCCAGGTGAACGAGCTTCTAGGATCAGGCAGATTCTGATGGTGTCTCCTCTAGTTTTTCCTCTGTGGCATGCCTGGTCTCCTATCCAGGCCCATATACCGTAGGGTAGAAGGCCTCATCTAAATCTGGAAGGGAACCAGGTCCTCAATGGAACATAACAAGATACAAAAAACAACATGCCATGTATATAAATACTGAATAAATAAATACAGGGTGCTAACCATCTAAGTGAATGCAAGTAAAGACCTTGTAGTACGCATGGGAAAGTGTAGGCTTGACATATGCTGACTTAATTCACCAATCGTGTTGACTGGCTAGTATATGTGTTATATGCCCCCGGACACACGGGTAGCTCTGCAATCGACCATCTTCGAGGAGCATGGTACGAAGGATAAACGACTCAAGGAGGGGGTGTCCCATACGTCTACTAGTTATCTTTCCCGTCCAATGTAACTAATGCCAAGTCGTAATTATTCCTGAGTTTTCCTAATTTTATGCTAAGCCGTGATGCACGTCACACGTACTGGTAGCTAATCAAATACGCAGCTCGTATCCCAATATGTATTGCAACCATGTTGCGTGTTCCCGTGACAGGGTCTAGGAGGATATTATGATACCCTCACAGTTGTTGGTAAGTCTGTATAAACTAAGTTATTTACACTATGTGTCAACGTACTTGTTGACTGTACCCGAGGCAATCTCAGGTACACACAGTCATATGAAGTTCAGGAGAATTTGCATATAATAATATTTAATATTTAAACAGTAAACTTGGCAAGGTATACTTGCCTACTTCCTGATTGTTTTGAAAACCTGTACTTGCAATCAAGTCTGGGGGGTCCTGTGATAGGGGGTCACTGACTGCGCTGGAGATATTTTCTATTTAAGATGCCCAGGGTTTGTAAATATCATATTTAAATAGAGGGTACATAATATAATAGCATATATATATATATATATATATATATATACTTATGTGAATATATATATAAGACATAATATATATATATATAGACATATATATAATATAGGGTACATATATATATATATATATATATATATATATATATATATATATATATATATATATATATATATATATATATATATATATATATATATATATATATATATATATATATATATATATATATATATATATATATATATATATATATATATATATATATATATATATATATATAGATAGATAGATATAGTAAATATAGTAGTATGTATATTATATACATACTACTATATACATATATAATAGATATATTATATATAAATAAATACATATATATATATATATATATATATATATATATATATATATATATATATATATATATATATATATATATATATATATATATTTATATATAAAGAAAATGCAGAATATAACATACATATTTATTATATATACTAATAGTATATATTTATATATAGTGTAATAATATATATATAATAATACATAAATAAATAAATATTTATATAGATACATATATATATAGATAAATATTTACATATATACATATATATAGAAAGAAAAGAAAAATGGAGAAATATATATATATATATATATATATATATATATATATATATATATATATATATATATATATATATATATATATATACATATAGAAGAAAAATGCATAAAGAGTATATATACATATATATAAATATATGTATATATGAAATACATAAATATACATAATATAGTAGTAGTGTATATATATATATATATACTGAATATGTATATATATAATAATAATATAATTATAATATATATACTTATATATATATAATATCATATATACATATATATTTATGTATAGATATACATATGTATATAAAAAGAAAATGCATATATATATATATATATATATATATATATATATACAAACAGAAAATAAAAGATGCATAAATTAATATATATATACTGTATAATAATACTGTATTTAAGTATATATATATATATTATATATATAGTAATATATATATATAAATATATAATTACATATATATATATATATATACATAGATATATATATATTTACATATATACATATGCATAAATAATAATAAAAAAATGAAAAATACAAAAATATGAATATATACTGTATATATAATTAATATTTAATATTTAATATATCAATACATATAATAATACATATATTAATATATATATTAATACATATAAATATACATATATAGATATATATAGCTATATATACATACATATACTAATATAGAGGTATATACGTATTATTAGGGTATACTACCTGACAGGTCAGCAAGGGGGCCCACAGCTCGTCGCCGGCGGGAGGACGGCGGCGGAGGTGGCGGTGGCTGACCGGAGGGACGGTGGCAGTGGCAGCAGCGTTTAACAGCAGCAGCAGCAGCGGTGGCTTGCGAGGGCCGCTACGACCAGGGTGGTGGCGGAGGAGGCGGTGCAGGCGGATGGGTCGACGGAGGGGGAGGGTGGCGAAGGGCCTGGTGGCTGTGGCGGAGGTCAGGGGTGGCGGTGGTGGCGGCTGGAGGTGGTCGGGATAGGGGTGGCAGTGCTGGTGTGGGTGAGGGCGGAGGGGCTGCGGGGGAGCTGCCGGCGACGGTGGTGGTCGGGGGCTAGTGGTGGTGGGTCAGTTCGGTGGAGGAGGTGGCGGCGAGTCATTTGGGGGTGGTGGCGGTGGTCCACGATTGCCGGAGGTGGTGGCTAGGGTGGTTCGGGTGGCGGGAGTAGCTGTTAGGGTTGGGGGTGTTGGTTGCTGTGGAGGCTGCCGGCGGCGGAGCAGTCGGCTGGAGGGGGTGGGGGTTGGTCGGATGGAAGCTGAGGGGGTGGCGAACAGTTCGCCGGAGTTTGGTCGGAGGTGGTGGCCAGAGGGTGGCGGTGTGAGGTTTGGAAAGGGGAAGGGTCAGGTATTTATAGGGTTTAGGGGGATGGTATGGGTGGTAAATAGTTAAAACTTTAGGGGTATTTTGGGTAATTTAATTTTTAGGATATTTTCTTGATATTTTTAGGATATTTTGGTGGGTCCCACTGCCATGTGTACGGTGCACGTTCAACAGCCAACAGGGGGGTGACACCTCACAGGAAAAATTGCAGAAAAACCCCTGTAATTCTATAAATTATATATAGGTCCTAAAATTAGGAATTTACGTAATTACGTAATTTGTCTGATTAAAAACACTGATTTCTAAAAATACTGAATTGCACAGAAAAGAGGAGGAAAGCTGGGGGAGTGCCTTAGGGGGTGTGGGGGTGAGCCTGGGCAGGGGCAGGGCCTGGTTCTTTGGGTGATACGGGTCACCGTATTTATTAATTAATAAATACTGCACACGGTGTTCTCTAATTATTTAGAGGCAGGTAGGGCCATAATTTTTCTACGGTGTCAATATACTAATTGTAGTATATTCACAGTAGAATATTATCGTATTTTTGTTTGGGTAAAACAGGTGCATGTTGGGCCTCAAATCCCTAGGGGTACAGAGATGGGTAAAGAGCAAAAAATTAAATATAAAATAAATACGAACGTTTGTAACGATATTTGTGCGTCTCAAACGAGGCTCGAAATAAAATATCTGGGAGTTGCACAAAATTTAGAAAAATAGACTAACATGTCTAGGGCAGGTATGTGAACTTTGTTTGGGGATAACAGCTAGTGTAATGCTCTAATTAATTGGGTAATAGACAGGTGCACAAATCAATAGGATATGTAAGCAAAATAAATTTAAAAAGTTGCAATAATTCTAATTTGTCAAAAATATTCCTAAATTACTGAAATCTGGTCAAGGGAGTTTACAGTGAGTCTCATATAGATTACAGACTTGCGTGACAGGTTGGCCTCCTATACGTATGGGACGTGCATTAGGGATAACTGCTGCTAGGGGTTTGCATGCTAGAAGACTTGGCAGTTATTAGAGAGATTATCGTATCATGGATATGACATGCTTAGAGCATGGGGTGGGGAGAACAACAAGTAAGGCATTTGGGCTCCTTTGCACTTTTTTTTATGTAACCCACACGTTTTGCCGGAGATGCGTGGTCGTGATGACCCCTATATTACCTGGCGACCTCTGAGATTCAAAAGACATCATGCTTTTTAGGCCCCTGATTCTCCGAGAGATTCATGCCAATCCCATTTATAGCCAGATAGCCCACTTGTAAGAAAGTTGTTCTCAACGTGCATTCACATAGATGGTTAGGCGACCCAATGGATGTTTATTTTTAGTACTTTATTGGCATGCTTCTATGTATCTTGTTATGTCCCTCTAAGGACCTGGCCCCTTTCCAGGTATATATGTTCATGACTTAGCAGGAGCGCAGATCCGGACTTGCTACTTATATTTCGAGGAGGCCTTCTCTTCGAGCCTCGTGATTATTAGTTGATGTATTATGTTATTTATTTTATATTCTAGTTTGGTAGTGGATTTGTTTCTATCTGACTAGCATCATTTAATACTTCATATTGAGATTTAGTTACTTAGTTATTGGTTATTTATTTCTTTATGATTTCTGTGGATGTCACGACCCGCACCCATAATTAGGGCACGAGTACGCGGGTATGTCCAGCCTACACCGCATCATCGATGGTAGAACGCTGTCAAGGTCATGATACTATCTAAGCAATCTCACACGAGCATTCAATCTCCATAAGGAGGCACGGATGACACAATATAATATGAACAACATACTCAATCACATAACTACAGCACGATAAGATATCGAAGAAATAAAATAAAATATAACACAAGTCTAAATATAAATAATCTAACTCAACAAATATCCATGTCTCAACAAGTATGCCGGAGACAAATCCGGTACCAAATAATCTACTAAAAGAACTAACTAGATAACTAGTGATTCCGGCTAGACCTTCCGGAATCACAACTGAACTATCAAGTCCAAGTCTGCAGCTACTCACCCTGTGGTCCATAAAATGTCGGACACCAGTCCTCTAAGGCATAGTCTGGAAAAATATTTTCAGTCAGGAAGGAGCAAAGTACATCTCAAATAACAGTTCCATTTAATTGATAAGGACTATAAAGCAATAAACAGATGATGTTAGATACTGAGAGAAGACAATAAATAAATGTAATGGCAAAATAAAGAGACATGCAATGTAAAGAGACAGACAATATAGGCAATATGATACAATCAGTGCATATATGAAATGAAGAGAATAAGGTACAATATCATATATGGGTGATGTAGTATATGATCTAAAATAGAGAACTGTAACCATTCTAAGTATTTGAAATAGTAGTTTCGAAATGTGATCGACTTGGGAACATGTATGAGAGCTATATGGCCTGGCTAATCATACGTGAGGAGCATGATTAACACTAACATTGTTCTATACTTGTATAATAGGGATATGATCACATTTCTCACTAACTACTTCCCTGCCACCAACTAGTACAGTGGATCCAACCATGACACATCATGATACACGAGCAATATCAAATCTATCATGTACAAGGTCTAAATATCAATATCGTGTACAATGTCAATATAATAATCAATTTAATATCTCATAACTGTAGATCCAATCTATATACTAGTCCGTGTAGCACAGTGTCAAGGATCAGATGTAACATTTCTAGATACTGAACTTATAGAAATTATCAAAAAATTGGAAATTATCAGAAAATGTACTCGCCTTGGGTCCTTAGCTGGTAATACCAATGTCCTATTCCAGAGTATCGCCTGGATGAACCAACAGTCCTATAGACATATCATAAATGTAATATTTACATCATATGCTATACTAACACAATCATAATACATTAAACTCAGGGCTATGCCAGGTATGGCACTTAGTCAACTAGGGTCAAGTGCGTCAAGTTGCACGGGCGTCGTATCTGTGATTGCTGTGCAAGACAGACGGTCAAAATGATACGGGGCTCGCCAGTACGTCAGTGTACATGTGGCGGTCAACTAACATTTACAGGGTTACAGGTCAATATAAAGACGGGGCATCCGTAATTACACTTGGGTCGCCCAGTACCTATATATACATATTATACACATAATATATAAACCAATTAAATACGTACATAATATATATGAGTGTATATCAATAATTACTTACAAAATATGTATGAATGTATATACACTAATAGAAGTATATAACATATATATATATATATATATATATATATATATATATATATATATATATATATATATATATATATATATATATACATACCATATATATATATATATATATATATACAACCAATATTAATACGTATACGAGGAATATATATATACTGAATATATATGTTTATATATATATACCAAAATAATACATTAACCATATACGTATATAAGTACATATATATACCAATACAATTATATATATGCTACATATATACATACCAAAATATATACATACATACATACATACATATATATATATATATATATATATATATATATATATATATATATATATATATATATATATATATATATATATATATATATATATATATATACACCAAAAATACGTATTTTATTACACATATTCTATATGAAAATATACCAATACATACATATATGTATATGAATACATATACACTAAATTATATATACTAATACATAGGTATATATACTACCAATGAAGGAGGGAAGAGGGAGAGGGAGGCTCACGGTGGAGGGTAGTGGTGCTAGTGGTGGTTCGTCAGCAGGAGGAGGAGGTCGGGGTTGCTCGACTGAGGGCCCGGCTCGCCGGAGTTGGGTGAGTTCTAATGGTGGAGGTGGTGATTCCGATGGTGGTGGTGGTGACAGTTGTTGATGATGGTGCTGCTGCTGCTGCTTCGGGTGGCCGCCGGGGGAGGAGCTAGCCGGAGAAGAACAGTGGGAGGAGGGAAGTAGCAGTGGAGGAGCGGTGGTTCTGATGTAGCAGCCGGAGAAGATGGAGGGGGAGTGGGCGTAGCTGCGTCAGAGTCGAGGGGTGATGTACTAGTGGTGGTTCGGGGTCACTGGTCGACCAGAGTCGGTTCAGGTGAGCTCGACTGGTCTGCCGGAGTGCAGGTGATGACGATGGCGACGGTGGTGATATGGTGGAGGCCGGGGAAGATGACAGTGGCCGAGGTGCTCGGCCGGGCTAAAAGTGGAGCGGGGTCGGAGCTCGGGACTCGGCCGACCGGCTGTGCAGTGGAGTTGCGGGTTGCAGCAGGTCGGACTGCGGGGACAACAAGGTGCAGGAGGATGGCCGGCTGAGGGAGGGTGGAGCTGAGGATGGAGGGGCTTCGCCGGGGTCGAGGTCGGGTGACCGGAGCTGGCCGGGCGGTCGGGCCAGGTGAACAGTGGGTGTATGGAGATTTCCCCCCTTTCTAAATTTAAAAAGGAAGGAGAAGAAGAAGAAGGAAGAAGAAGAAGAGAAGAAGAAGAGAAGAAGAAAGGAAAAAATAAAAAAGCATACGGTTGTGTGAGGGGAAGGAGATAGGGGCTTCCCTAGGTTTGGGGATTAGGTCATGGTTGGGAAGAGTGTGTGATGAGACATTAAATAGGAAGAGGTGTGTGGGAAATGAGTGGTGATGATGCACCCATTTTGAATGGGTGGTCAGGATTTGACATGGAGTATTCATTCATGCAAGGGTGAGGGTTGTTGAATAGTCAAATATTTGGGCTCTCCATTTGGTTTGAACCAATGGGGTGGTGACACCTAATGCAACATTTGTAAATTAGCCCCCTTAAATTTGGATATTTGTACAGACACATAAAATGATAAAAATTGGTGGAGGATTTGGTGTTTGGTGTTTTGTAAGGTGAGGGGGTGTTGTGTGTTTTGTATAGGCTTAATTAATGGGGTATTTGGATTAAATTGGGATTAAACGAAATTAGTCAAAGTTGGTATCCCCAATTTAATTAGAAATAAATGTAAGTGGTATTCTAAAATTAATTAGGAGTACATGGGGCCAAAATTAGGTTGGTACACAAATATCATTAGTGAAGAAGACTCAGAACAGAATATTACCCTAATTTGGGTTACACGAAAAATGGGTCGAGATTGCCTCCAATTTCGATTGGAACGCACAACGATACAAAGTTAGAATTTATTTAGAAATTAAATAAACGTCTGCGACGAATATTGTGTGGCTAAAATGAAGCACAAGAGAGCATAATTATGAGTTACAAAAAGGTCAGAATGGAAGGCGGACACGTCTAGGACAAGGTTGTGAAATTTGTTGGAAGACAAAAGCTAGGGTAGCGCTCCAAATATCGAAGCAACGGTAAGGCGCAACAATTAAATAAAATTACGGTAATTAATCACAATCCCAAATAATTAAATTCTAATTAATACAAATTAATACATAACCCTATAATTCGATCAGGTGTTCATCTAGTGGGCCTCTAGGTCAAGTCTACCAGCTCAAACATTAATGAACACTGTATATAATATAATATATTTAAATATACATCTCATACAATTACTTAAATTAAACACACATATCATGAAATCATTTAATATAACTACCACAATATTAATAATATATAAAAAGTCAAAAATATCCCTATTTTTAGAATGTGGTAGTGACAAGTCTACCCTCCTTAAAAGAATTTCGTCCTCGAAATTTAAAATCCTCAATAGTAGGGTTTATTCATTATATTATTTTCCATCAAAAGTTAAATTCATCAACCCACATAATCATGAAATAATCAACATTGTTGTCTCACAAATTTTTAAAATTATGAAATTATTGTATTCCTGAAAATTCTTGAAATAAAATCAGTTTCCATTTTCCTCACAATTTCCTCCGAATTTTTTTTAAGTTAAAAATTAAATACTCAAAATTTAATATCCACTCCTCTAATTTAATTTCAATCAATGCATAAAATTGAAATATCGTCCCAAAAAGTTTGAATTCAAACACTAATCCATCAATGATCTTATTCCTTGGTTTCCCCTTTTTTTTCCACAAAACTCAAACAATGCAATATTTGTGAAATCTTTAAATGCAACATTTATAATATAAATTTTAAAATTCATAACTTGCAGTCATTTAAATATAATGATAATCTCCTTAGTTTCCTCAAGTTTTTAATGATAAATTATATCATAATCAATAAATCATCAATTCTACCATATTAAATCCTTAACTCTTTATTTAAATTAATGCTTATCCTCCAAAATTTTAAGCATCTTGTCTCTCCTTGTCAAGTCATAACCTTTTCATAAATCTACTATGGTCAAACCCAATAATCATGGTCTAAGAAAAATTATACCTATAGTCATACAACATGCAATCTAGGAAAAATATGTACGGTCGTGGTATCTTTTGTCATGGTATTGCAGTCTCTGTCAGGTGTACTACTAAGTACCTTCTAATAAGAAAATCATGCATACAAACCACGGTACTAGGGAATCAGTCAATCTATCAAATAGAAAGGAACAGAAGGAAGGAAAGAAAAGAACCTGCTAACACATTACCTGCAGTATCGGTCTTCTCGATCGTCATCGCAAATGTCCCTCCCTGCTGGGGTAGTTCCCTTCGCGGGTGCTGAGCAATATATGGTTTCACAGGTAGCCTAACTGGATCTCTATAATTTGGAGCTGCTCATTGGCCGGGAAGATAAGGGGCTAGAAGATAATCCCTCACTCGATGTCCCGCAGCGCCGTAGTGCAAATAAAGTCCTAGCCTCGTTCTATAACTCTCCCAAAGATGACCTGGCTTCTTACAAAAATGACAAGTCTGCTGTGTCTCTCTCGGAGGCTGCTGCTGATCCTGCTGAACATGAACTGGTGCCTGGTACTGCTGTTGATGCTGAAATGCCCATGGCTGTTGCTGAATATGAACTGGTGCCTAGTACTGCTGTTGATGCTGAAATGCCTATGGCTGTTGCTGAATATGGGGACGTTTGGCCGGTCCTGCGCTACCATTTGTACCTCCAGAAATATGGTGACTCCTCTTAGGCCTGAGATCCATATCCTCTTCTGCAATATGGGCATCCATCAAGATACCCTCAAAGGTAGCGGTACGACGACCAGAAGTGCACGACCTAATCTCTCTCGTCAGCCCCTTTCTAAATTTTTGGGCTCGATCTCCTGGATCCCGAATCATAGACAATGCAAAATGGCTCAATCTACAGAATTCTGCAGCGTACTCGTCGACCGACATGTTTCCTTGGACCAAGTCATGAAACTGACCTTCCAAGGTTCCCAATGCCACGTCGGGAAAGAACTTCTCCTTGAAGAGCTCCTTGAAGGTCTCCCAAGTAAGTCCTTGTGCAGTAAGCCTCGGCTCCGTGCGATACCACGTGAGTGCAATATCGAACATTTGACTGCCGGCCGCCTCTATCCGTAAGCTCTCCAGAATCTGGGCCAATCGCAGGCTCCTCTCTATTTCCTCTAGCCAGTCGTCAGCGTAGAGTATCCCTTCGATGCCCTTGAACTCTCGAGACATCATCCTCTTGAAGTCCACTATAGTGCCTGATCTTTGTTGTTGCTGCTAGCCAGAAAACTGCTGGTATTGTGCTACTCTCTCCAAAGCTTGGAAAGTCACCTGATGAGCATTCTCCATGCTCTCTCTCATCAGCTCAGTTTGTGCCTGGTACACTTCTGCTTGCACCCTTTGAGCCTCAACTTAAACTCGCTGAGCGTCTGCCGTCACTCTCTGGATATCTACTATGCCCTGGATCAAAGTAAACATCTATGCCCCGTCAATGGGCAAACCTCCGGAAATCAGAGTCGGTGGAGGAGGAAGGTTGTCCGTCACAGCTGCGATAATCCTCTGAACAGGTGAGGGAGGAGGATCCCCGAAAAGTGAAGATACTCCCACATGCATCAGAGATGTAGGAGGAACTACGGCTGTCTGTCCATCAGGTGGAGAGGTGACAGACCCCTCTAAAGCTGATGCTCCCACTCTCATAGATCTTGTCTTCGGCGACATCCTGAAGACAGATCCAAAAGAATCAATTTAAGGCAATAAATGCGATATCATCAAGGAAGGACAATAAAGTTCTAAAGAAGCAACATTCAAGATAAATAGATTGAAAAAATATTCCTAGTTGTGATTGTATAGGTCAATGATGCATCCAAGGTTTGATACCTCTATCCCTTTAGGTACCACAGTTCTACTACATGCATACTCACTGCTAGATTTCTTACCTACTGCAATTGTTGATACTAGTTGTTCTCATCACTCAAGTGCATATCAAATGCAACACACCATACTAAGTACTGCTCCCTCTAATACAACCCTAGATGGACACCTAAGTCAGTTTGTAGTGCAATATCAATCATGCTCAAGCCAACAGATCCTTACACATGCACCTTATCTACTCATATACTAATATATATCTCTTCCATTATAAAATTTTATCCTTAAAATAAAGTTCTCAAAACTAACTCCTCGAACAATTTAAAGTAAAATGCATATACTTTCCTCAAAGTCAAATATTCAAATACTGAAACAAAAATTCAGTCACTTCCAAAAATCCTTACAACATTGTCTAGGTTCATTGAATTAAATCTGAATCCTCAAATTTTTTTTAATAACATAATATCTCAACTCCTCAAAATTTTTAAAAATTGAAATTTATTTTTAATCTTCAAATTATAATTTAAATCTACATCTTGCAGTCCAATAGCCCTAATGTTAATCTTTCTCACTGTCCTCATCAACATGTGTCATCAAATGATACCATAAATTAGTCCATAAATTTCATCCTGATATGAAGTCAAACTCTACAATGACACCAAGATCTTAATTTACTAACTGATCAACAAGAATCAAATTCAATATCAACAAGTGAGAACGGACGAAAACAAGGGAAAAAATGATTTAAATTAGAAATTATAATAAGATTCTCAGGGGTCATCCGAGGAATCTCTCAAGGAATTGTGATTGCATATTCGCTCTCATCCTAGTATCCTATGTCCTATATCCTATCGCAGGCACGCAGTAGTGTAACAAAGATGCCACACTACCACGACATCGTACAACTTACGAAGTCTGACCCGTGTGGGCCACCACTAAAAATGTGTCACGACCGGACCCGGAATTGGGACACAAGTACGCGGGTACGTCCAGCCTACGCCGCAGCATCGACGGTAGAACGCTGTCAAGGTCATGATACTATCTAAGCAATCTCACACGAGCATCCAATCTCCATAAGGAGGCACGGATGACACAATATAATATGAACAACATACTCAATTAAATAACTACAGCACGATAAGATATCGAAGAAATAAAATAAAATATAACACAAGTCTAAATATAAATAATCTAACTCAACAAATATTCATGTCTCAACAAGTATGCCGGAGACAAATCCGGTACCAAATAATCTACTAAAAGAACTAACTAGATAACTAGTGATTCCGGCTAGACCTCCCAGAATCGCAACTGAACTACCAAGTCCAAGTCTGCAACTACTCACCATGTGGTCCATAAAATGTCGGACACCAGTCCTCTAAGCCATAGTCTGGAAACATATTTCCAGTCAGGAAGGAGCAAAGTACTTCTCAAATAACAGTTCCATTTAATTGATAAGGACTATAAAGCAATAAACAAATAATGTTAGATACTGAGAGAAGACAGTAAATAAATGCAATGGCAAAATAAAGAGACATGCAATGTAAAGAGACAGGCAATATAGGCAACATGATACAGTCAGTGCATATATAAAATGAAGAGAACAAGGTATAATATCATATACGGGTGATGTAGTATATGATCTAAAATAGAGAACTGTAACCATTCTAAGTGTTTAAAATAGTAGTTTTGAAATGTGATCGGCTTGGGAACATGTACGAGAGCTATATGGCCTGGCTAATCATACGTGAGGAGCATGATTAACACTAACATTGTTCTATACTTGTATAATAGGGATATGATCATATTTCTCACTAACTACTTCCCTACCCCCAACTAGTACAGTAGATCCAACCATGACACGTCACGATACACGAGCAATATCCAATCTATCATATACAAGGTCTAAATATCAATGTTGTGTACAATGTCAATACGATAATCAATATAATATCTTATGACTGCAGATCCAATCTATATACTAGTCCGTGTAGCACAGTGTCAAGGATCAGATATAACATTTCTAGATACTGAACTTATAGAAATTATCAAAGAATTGGATATTATCAGAGAATGTACTCGCCTTGGGTCCTTAGCTGGTAATACCAATGTCCTATTCCAGAGTATCGCCTGGATGAACCAACAGTCCTATAGACATATCATAAATATAATATTTGCATCAGATGCTACACTAACACAATCATAATACATTGAACTCAGGGCTATGCCAGGTATGGCACTTAGTCAACTAGGGTCAAGTGCGTCAAGTTGCACGGACGTCGCGTCTGTGATTGCTGTGCAAGACAGACGGTCAAAATGATAAGGGGTTCGCCAGTACGTCAGTGTACATATGGCAGTCAACTAACATTTATAGGGTTACAGGTCAATGTAAAGAAAGGGCATCCATAATTATACTTGGGTCACCCAGTACCTATATATACATTAATAGAAGTATGAGTGTATATACACTAATAGAAGTATATATATATAAGTGTATATATAAGTATATATCAATAATTGTATATCAATAAATACATACATAATATATATAAGTGTATATCAATAATTATGTACAAAATATGTATGAGTGTATATACACTCATAGAAGTATATATATATATATATATATATATATATATATATATATATATATATATATATAAATATACATACCATATTTACATATATATACAACCAATATTTATACGTATACGAGGAATATATATATACTGAATATATATATATTTATATATATATATATATATATATATATATATATATATATATATATATATATATATATACCAAAATAATACATTTACCATATACGTATATAAGTACATATATATACCAATACAATTATATATATGCTACATATATTTACATACCAAAATACATCATATATGTATATATATATATATATATATATATATATAGGTATATATATATATATATATACCTAAAATACGTATTTTATTACATATATTCTATATAAAAATATACCAATACATACATATATGTATATGAATACATATACACTAAATTATATATACTAATACATAGGTATATACACTACCAATGAAGGAGGGAAGAGGGAGAGGGAGGCTCACGGTGGAGGGTGGTGGTCCTGGTGGTGGTTCGTCAGCAGAAGGAGGAGGTCGGGGTTGCTCGGCTGAGGGCCCGGCTCACCGAAGTTGGGTGAGTTCTAATGGTGGAGGTGGTGATTCCGATGGTGGTGGTGGTGACAGTTGATGATGATGGTGCTGATGCTGCTGCTTCAGGTGGCCGCCGGGGGAGGAGCTGGCCGGAGAAGAACAGTGGGAGGAGGGAAGTAGCAGTGGAGGAGCGGTGGTTCTGATGTAGCAGCCGGAGAAGATGGAGGGGGAGTGGGTGGAGCTGCGCCAGAGTCGAGGGGTGATATACTGGTGGTGGTTCGGGGTCACTGGTCGACCGGAGTCAGTTCAGGTGAGCTCGACCGGTCTGCCGGAGTGCAGGTGATGACGATGGCGACGGTGGTGATATGGTGGAGGCCAGGGAAGATGACAGTGGCCGAGGTGCTCGGCCGGGCTGAAAGTGGAGCGGGGTCGGAGCTCTGGACTCGGCTTGCCGGGCTGTGCAGTGGAGTTGCTGGTTACAGCGGGCCGGACTGCGGGGACAGCAGGGTGCAGGAGGATGGCCGGCTGAAGGAGGGTGGAGCTGAGGATGGAGGGGCTTCGCCGGGGTCGAGGTCTGGTGACCGGAGCTGGCCGGGCGGTCAGGCCGGGTAAAAATTGGATGTATGGAGATCCCCCTTCTAAATTTAAAAAGGAAGAAGAAGAAGAAGAAAGAAGAAGAAGAAGAGAAGAAGAGAAGAAGAGAAGAAGAAAGGAAAAAATAAAAAAGCATACGGTTATGTGAGAGAAAGGAGATGTGAGCTTTCCTAGGTTTGGAGATTAGGTCATGGTTGGGAAGAGTGTGTGATGAGACATTAAATAGGAAGAGGTGTGTGGGAAATGAGTGGTGATGATGCACCCATATTGAATGGGTGGTCAGGATTTGACATGGAGGATTCATTTATGCAAGGGTGAGGGTTGTTGACTAGTCAAATATTTGGGCTCTCCATTTGGTTTGAACCAATGGGGTGGTGACACCTAATGCAACATTTACAAATTAGCCCCCTTAAATTTAGGTATTTGCACAGACACATAAAATGATAAAAAATTGGTGGAGGATTTGGTGTTTGGTATTTTATAGGGTGAGGGGGTATTGTGTATTTTGTATGGGCTTAATTAATGGGATATTTGGATTAAATTGGGATTAAACGAAATTAGTCAAAGTTGGTATCTCCAATTTAATTAAAAATAAATGCAAGTGGTGTTCTAAAATTAATTAGGAGTACATGGGGCCAAAATTAGGTTGGGACACAAATATCATTAGTGAAGAAGACTCAGAATAGAATATTATCTTAATTTGGGTTGCACAAAAAATGGGTCGAGATTGCCTCCAATTTCGATTGGAACGCACAACGATACAAAGTTGGAATTTATTTAGAAATTAAATAAACGTCCACGACGAATATTGTGTGGCTAAAATGAAGCACAAGAGAGCATAATTATGAGTTACAAAAATGTTAGAATGGAAGGCGGGCACGTCTAGGACAAGGTTGTAAAATTTGTTGGAAGATAAAAGCTAGGATAGCGCTCCAAATATCAAAGCAACGGTAAGGCGCAACAATTAAATAAAATTACGGTAATTAATCACAATCCCAAATAATTAAATTCTAATTAATATAATTTAATACATAACCCTATAATTCGATCTGGTATTCATCTAGTGGGCCTCTAGGTCAAGTCTACCAGCTCAAACATTAATGAACACTGTATATAATATAATATATTTAAATACACATCTCATACAATTACTTAAATTAAATACACATATCATGAAATCATTTAATATAACTACCACAATATTAATAATATATAAAAAGTCAAAAATATCCCTATTTTTAGAATATGGTAGTGACAGTGGATGAGATTTAGTTATGCCCTATGACTTATGATAGTTTTTACCACTTGTGAATTATTATTCATAATACAACATACGCATGTGTTATGGTTTTCATATATTGGAGTTGCCTGTCATGACCCGCACCCGGTATAAGGGCACGAGAGCGTGGGTACGTCCAGCCTACGTCGCAGTATCGGCGATAGAACGCTTTCTAGGTCACAATACTAGCTAATCACTCTCACATGAACATCCAACTCCATAAGGAGACACAGATATCACAATATAATATGGAATATACTCAATCACATAAGCTAAAGCACGATGAGATATCGAAGCAAACAAATAAAGTACAAGACAAGTCTAAACAACAATAAATAGTCTAACCTGCAATCAATAACATCCAATCTCCAAGTATGTTGGAAACAAGTCTTCTATGTCACAGTCTAAAAAAAATATTCAGTCAGGATTGGAACGAAATACACCTCTAACAGCAGTTCCATGTATATTGACAAAAACTATAATACAGTGTAAAGAAATACAAGACAGATAGGAAATACTGGCAATAGGAAATACTGGAATAAGGGAATGCTGGAAATAGAAATATTGGAATAAATGGAATACTGGAATAAAGAATACTGGAGCATGTCATCATCAATGTACATCTAGCCATGAAATAGAAATACAAGTACACGCAAGAACAATGAACTGGTATATAAGTGTGTACAAGAACAATAACTAGAACATGTAGAGATGCTAGATCAATATACTAGATATGCATGTCAAGAATCATCTAACTAAGTGTGTGAAATATCAGCATATCATGTGATCGGCTTGGGACTATATGACTCATTATATTGATTAGCGTTCATCCCCAACAAGTCCGGCTAACCATATGTAACAGTGATGAGGCATGTAAGGGTCAGGCTGCACCGACGTGAGGTGTGGGTGAGCTATGATGCATAAAAAGTTTGGGTATGATCACATAAGCTACTAATATTTTCCCATTTTCTCCCAGCTAGCACGATGGATTCCAATCACGACTCCTCGTGACAGGTCTCGATGATGCCAACTCGTGTAAAGAACAGTGTTAGAGTCATGCACGCTATACAACAAGAATTATAGAAATAATCAATATAATAGAAACTGTTAGAGAATGTACTCGCCTGGGGTCCTGCTGCTGGTATGAATCAGAGTCCAAGTCACGGTCCAAATAGCCTATGTATTACAAACTTACCATGTCAAAATATAATTTATTTTAATTTATTTAATTCTGAAATAATTACTCTAAAATCCTATTTTAATCTTATTATTCTAATTTTTAAGTTAATGCCTAAATTTTTATCCAAAAGAACTGAATTTTATCAACTCGAGACTCATGGCACACAAATCGAGGCGATCTGTTGACCGAAAAGTCAACCGACACAAACTCTACTTTCATGCATGAATTCCTATAGATTTCAGCATTAAAAATATGCTGGAATTTATGGCTCGTCCGAATTTAAATTCGTTTGGGAATTATGGCACGTACAAGTTTTGTATTGTGCACCGATGGTTAAATTCTAACCTAGATATTCTACCGAATTAACAATATAAAAATACTTTGAAATAAATTCTAGTAAAAACATATGTTAATGATCTTGACATTAGCTTTCCGAAACTTCAAACAATTTGTGATTCTGATTCCTGGTTCTTCCGGAATCACAAAAACATCGAAATACGTCTATTTTTGGACATGCTGTTCTCTACGAATTTAATACTCATAGTTTCGTAAAACAAATTATATAATCAGAAATCTAACCTCAATATCGTTCTAACACAAAAAACTAGGCCTCATTTGGAGTCCGAAGCTATGCGCAATGGCTTCTGGACGATGAAGGAACCCTAGATGGCAATTCTCCAAAAATCGGCTCAACAAAAACCCTAGAAAATAACTAAACTATTATATATATAGAGAGGAGAGAGAGTGCAGCTGCGGCTCGGAGAGCGCCATGTGGCAGCCATCCATGGCTGCCCGCTCAGATCGAACGGTCGTGGATCCACGCGGCTCGGCTCAGCTCCATCCAGACCCAAACCTCGGTCACTGACAGGCGGGCCCCGCACTGTTGGCTGCTGGAGGCTGACAGGTGGGCCCCCTGTTTGCTGACTGGGCAAAAATAATTACTTTTTGGGTTTTCTTTTTCAGAAATTAGTTTTTAATTTAGTTTTTCATAATTAACTCATAATAAATGCTAAAAATAATCAAAAAATTCCCAAAAAATTCAAGAAAATATATTTTATTATTTAGAACCTAAAATAAAATTTTGGTATATTTTTATTTAATTTTGAACCTAAAATAAATTCTTGAAAGTTCTAGAAAATTAGGGTTACTAGCTTTTAATTAACTAAAAATTATAGAAAAATCCCAATAGCCCCAAATTAACCTAATAATAACATTTAAGCACGAATTTTAGGATACGAAGGTTACATTGTCATATACATGCGGCTGACATGCTTACGTGTTCCTAGTCCTACGTATTTTGGGACTGGGGCGTGACATATTTTTAGTGGTGGCCCATGCAGGTCGAGAGCATATTATCTCGGTTACGTTACTGTACCGAGCAAGCCTGCACCTAGGATTAGAGTATAGGATCTCATCCACAATTGACTATGACTCATATTTCTTCCAATTTGTTCTATTTAAATAATTGCATCCTGCTTGATTCATGTGCTTCCCTAATAGCTCCTTGAGTATGGCCTTCTCCTAGAATATAGGAATCCTTATTAGGATAATAATTAGGATAACATTCCTACTAAGAATACAACTAGAATATTGGCACATCACTAAGTTTAGAATACATAATAAACCCTAGCATCCCTTACCTGTAGATTAATTGACCATTATCCCTCAATATATTTATGAAGGACTTAAGATTAGTATAGACATTACTAGGGTTAGTTATAAATTGACCATATTATTTGACCCTAGTATTGAGGAACTAATAGAAATCTAAGGTTGAATATCAGGACTAAACCTAACTTTCATAGTGAGATAGTATTAGAGAACTATAAATTTAGATTCTTGCCTTGATATTAGCAGACAGTACCTTAGGAAGCCAAGAGGAATGAATATAATATTTTTCTTGATCATACCTCAAACACAGAGATTAGCATACCACTTCTCCTTAAGAAACCATGATATTATCTAGAGTCTCTCTATTTAATTTTTATATCTTGTTCCTCTGAAATCGTAAAGCTCGCTATTTGTGCGATGACTAAAATGTTCCTTCTCTTTTCAATTCGTGCCACCTAACTGTTCTGATTGTAGGCCAAGTGATATTCTTTTATGTTAATGATATATAGTTTGCTAGGATTATAGTTATAATCTTGAATTTTAAAATTATGTGCTTAGTGGTTAGAGCTTGATGGTTTGAGTTGTTCATTTAGATTATGATTTCATGATTACACTTTAGTTTTAAATCGCATAATTTGTATCCATAACTCAATATAGGTTATACTTTCTTCCATCATAATCTAGCGTATTTATATTTTCTGTACTACCTTGACTTATGCCGCTATTATAGCCTAATTTTGTAAGCTTATTCTTTTATCGAGCTTGTTCATGATATATGTATTATTAGATGCATACACTAATACATTGTCTAATCAGAATCAGTGTATTAAGGTCTAGCTAACCTTAGTGCGCTTGGTTCGCTCTTCGCATGACTAATTATGTGGATTGAGATAAAATTGACTTAGGTTCTTAGATGAATGTACTTGCCCTCTAGACAGGTCCAAGCATATCATATCAGTTACATAACTGTTCTGATATGAACATGCGAATAGAAATTACCAAAATAGGATTTTAATCCACAACTGCCTTGATAATTTCTTTTGAATTCCTTAAACGCCTTTATCCCCATACTTCTATTCTATTACCTCCCCCTTGAGCTTTTTATTATTATTTTCTGTCTTTTCTTATTTTGGAAAGACAAAACCTCGTACTTGGTATAAGTTTGATACACAGAGAGTACTAGATATACCCCATAGGCCAACCATATTATTTGGTGACTATCTTTTGTAATTAAGGGCATATCATATGTGATATATTTGGTGTTAAAGTTCTGAGGATTGAATAACATGATTAAATAATTGGAGGAATATCTTTCTTAAATGTATAGTCTTATGTGATAGATGGGTAAATTCTAAGTTGGGTAGAAGATTGCATTGTCAACTTGAGGTAGATTTTTTTTAGATTGTGGTCAAGTAAGATTAGATTGAGAGATTAAGTCATTTTAAATATTGAGAATTTTAGAAGAATGATTAAGATGATGAGGATTTAATATATCTTGATATTGCGGACCAAATGTTTATACTTTAAGCACATAATTTAAATTTTGAAAACTGAAGATTTAATCATCGATTTAAAGTTTGAGGATAAATATAAAATTCTAGACTTGAATAATTGGTGAATTAGATTCAAAATTTTATAATTTGATAATTTGAATTAAGAGTTAAAATTTGATTGCTGGATCACCTGTTTAAAATATTGAGGATGAAATTAAATTTAAAATTTGAATAGTATAAAATTCCTAAGTTAAAAATAGAAATAATATTTGATTAGAATTATTTTCTAGAGGAGATTATGATAGTTAGAGATTACGATGTAAATTTTGATGTGGGATATCATATAGATTTGAATTAGATTTGGATGATTGATTATTTAAAAATCGAGAAGATAGTACGATATGTTGAATTTTGATTTAAACAGTGGTTAATTTAATTTTGAAGGTGATTGTGATGGATTTGATTAGATTTTAAATTGTCGCAAAGGGATTATGATTGACTTGCCTTATGTACAAACGTAAAGGATTGACAAATTATATCTTAGTTTAATTTTGAGGACAAAATTCTTTTAAGTTGGGTAGATTTTAAACTCCCTCGACCAAAATTAGGCCTACTTGGCTTAGATAGAGAGACTAGGGTTAGTTTGAATCCAATTAGAAATAGAACACGGTATTTTAGATGATTTTACAATATTTATATATCACTTAGTGCACCTTACCGTTGCTTCGATAATTGGAGCACTACACTAGCCATTGCCTTCCTACAAATTTTACACCCTTGTCCTAGACGTGCCAGTCATCTATTATGACCTTTGTGTAACTTATAATTATGCTCTCTTGTGCTACATTTTAGTCACACAATATTTGTCGCAGACGTTTATATTTAATTCTAAATAAATTTGACTTTGTATCCTTGTGCGTTCCAATCAAAATTTGAGACACAATCTTGACCCATTTTGTACAACCCAATTTATGATAATATTCTATCCTGAGTCCTCTATGTCCATGACAGTTGTGTCCAACCTAATTTTAGCCCCATGTACTTCTAATTAATTTTAGAACACCATTTGTATTAATTTTAATTAATTTAATCCTATTTCCATCTTTGTGCAATTTTTTAATTGTTGGGCACTTTTATGCAAAAATGTATTGAGGTGTCCACACCATTGGACACAACCTATGAAGAAACCCATTTTCCTTCATATAAATTTTCTCCATGATTTTTGGGATATGCAACACACAACATCACCCTTCATTAATCCTAGCCATGCATTTCAAACAATGCAAATCCTAGCCCTCCAATATCTACATGACAAACCAAGGCCCAATCCCAAGTAGGATGTTGACCAAGCCCACCTTCCTAGGTCAACATCCAAATCCAAATTTCATATAAATACATAACTTTTCTTTTTTCTTTATTTTTCCACAAACCCAATACCTAAACTACTATTCCTAGCTGACCCCTTCCCTCTTCCTGTTCACCCCTTCCCTGGAATCCGCCGGATCCCTCGCCGGAGCAGCCGTCGTCGCCTGAGCACTACCCCGTCGATGACTACACCCGCTGCTTACCGCCCGTACCACGACTCCAGCAGCCGCAGCCTCATCGGAGCACAACCTCGACCTGCACCGTCTCCTTCCTCCATTATCTACAATCCCGACCACCCACCAACAGCCACTTGCCGTTCTCTTCCATCGACGACTCCTCACCGTTCTCCTCCACTCACACCCATTCCCGAGCTATCCTCCTCCGCCTGAGACTCGCCCCCACGACTTCACAACCACCCGCTCCTGAGCCACCCCGACTTAACACCACAACTCGACTTTCCTCGACTTTACCTCCGCCTGAATGCTCCCTGCCACCACCCATCACCACCATTAACCTTCGGCCATCCCGACCTCCTACAACCACCGCTCACCACCACCCCCTGTCCTCTTCCTCCTCCCTGTTATCTTCCTCCGCCTCCATTAACGCCGGAGCAACCGTCATCACCACCGCCTGACCTCCACCATTCCCTGTTCTCCTCCTCGACTCGCCCAGAGCACCACCACCCCTCTCTCTGCTCTCTCATCCTCCTCGACCACAACCTCCCCTCGTCGACCCCCTCCCCACTCTCCTCCTCCTCGGGCCGCCTGAGCTCTGGCCGGAACAATAACTTCCCGTCATCCTCATCATCATCCCCATCTTTATAATCAAAACCTACACCATCATCTCATCACCATCCTAATCATCCCTTAATCATCATCATTCTTACCTTAATCCCTTTCATTAATCATCATCATCATCACCCTAAGCACCATCATCACCCTAATCATCATAATTATCACATCATCATCACCAATGATCATCCTCATCATCCTCATCATTCCTATCATCATCACCATTATCATTACCCTCATAATCACAATCATTATTACCCTTGTCATCATCATCGATATCATTGTCGTCATCATGGACCCATCACCCTCGCCGAAGATGACCTACAGCAGTCACCCCCGATCCTCGTGCTCGTGCACGCTAACCCCGAGGTTCGAACCTGTCCCTCTCCTTTCATATTGTGTATGTGTGTCTGTGTGAATAGTGTAGGGTTTTTAGCATATTGGTTCAGTTTAGTTCAGACCGTGTCGGTTCACCTAAAGACTAGTGTACGTGTGTGTGCGTATGCATATAATATTAAATTAATATATATATGAATATATGGATATATATATATATATGTAAGTAATTTGATGATGATAATAATTATGACTATATATGTGTTATTTCTGAATGACCCTAGGTTAATCATGGTTATCCCGTATTTACATTTGACCGTATGACCCGTACGCGTACACGTACGCGTATGTATATAATATTCAGATTGGTATATATATATATATATGTATTGTATAAGTAATTAAATGATAATGCTAATTATGACTATATACTTATTCTGTATGCCCCTAGGTTAATTATGGATATCCCATAATTATGTTTGACCAAGTGACCCTAAGAACTTGTGAGTTGACTGCCTTGTGTTCATTAATGTACTGGCTTAGACACATGTTAGTTGACTGTTGGATTGTGTATAGCATTGTAAGACGTGACACCCGCGTAATTAGATGCGCAGTTGACCCTACTAGTTGACCAGTGTCACCCCTAGCGTACCCTCTGAGTCCAGTGTAATTATGGTTGTTTATGTGCTAGTGTAATGGCTGATGTTGTAATGTATTATATTATATGTATATAGGACCTATCGGATTGTTCTGCGCGACTTCAGGAGCAGGTTATTGGTACTACACAGCTTTCTTGCCAGGCAAATATGTCTTGCCATTGTACTATAATTTATATTTCATATAATGCATGCATTTTATTTCTATTATTTAGTTCATATATTTTAACTGCTATATAAACTGCACGTCCAAGGAAACTTGGGTGCAACGACGGTGTCGTCGTATTCTATTTTTATTGATATATATGCATGTTGACCCAGTTTATGAGACCACCCCATTATCATGAGGCATTCTTAGGTTTCATTGGCTGTGACACATCTGTTACACGAGTGTGAGTCTCATATAGATCATGGACTTGCGTGACAGGTTGGCCTCCTATACATATGGGTGCGTTAGGGATAACTGCTGCTAGGGGTTTGCATGCTAGAAGTCTTGGCAGTTATTAGAGGGATTATCGTGTCATGGGTATGACATGCTTAGAGCATGGGGTGGGGATAACAACAAGTAAGGCATTTGGGCTCCTTTGCACTTTCCTTTTATGTAACCCGCTTGCTCCGCCGGAGATGCATGGTCGTGATGACCCCTATATTACCTGGCGGCCTCTGAGGTTCAAAAGACGTCATGCTTTTCAGGCCCCTGATTCTCCGAGAGAATTATGCCAATCCCATTTATGGCCAGATAGCCCACTTGTAAGAAAATTATTCTCAACGTGCATTCACATAGATTGTTAGGCGACCCAATAGATATTTATTTTTAGTACTTTATTGGCATGCTTCTATGTATCTTGTTATGTTCCTCTGAGGACCTAGTCCTTTCCAGGTGTAGATGTTCATGACTTAGCAGGAGCGCAGATCCGGACTTGCTACTATTTCGAGGAGGTCTTCTCTTTGAGCCTCGTGATTATTAATTGATGTATTATTTTGTTTATTTTATATTCTAGTTTGGTAGTGGATTTATTTCCATTCGGCTAGCATCATTTGATACTTCATATTGAGATTTAGTTACTTAGTTATTGGTTATTTATTTCTTTATGATTTCTGTGGATGAGATTTAGTTATGCCCTGTGACTTCTGATAGTTATTACCACTTGTGAATTATTGTTCATAATACAGCGTACGCATGTGTTATAGTTTTCATATATTGGAGTTGCCATATACATGCGGCTGGCATGCTTACGCGTTCCTAGTCCTATGTATTTTAGGACTAGGGCGTGACGCGATGGATCCCAATCATGATTCCTCGTGACTGGTCTCGATGATGCCAACTCGTGTATACATAGTATCAGAATCATGTATACTATACAACTAGAATTATAGAGATATTCAATATAATAAAAACTGTCAGAGAATATACTCGCCTGTGGTCCTCTACTGGAATTACCAATATCCTGTTTCCAAAGTCTTGTCTGAAATCCAACAATCCTATAGACATCATATAATACAATAACATAGCATCAGTCATTACACTAACACACAATCATAAATACACTGAACTCAGAGGGTACGCTAGGGGTGACACTGGTCAACTAGCAGGGCCAAGTGTGCGTCTAACTGCACGGGTGTCATGTCTTCAAATATTGTGTATAATCAGACAGTCAATTACTAACACATATCTAGCCAGTACGTTAGTGTACACTGTTTGAATAAACAAAAATGAAGAAAGAAGGTTTATACGAAACCTTTCTTTTTTGCCTACAAACAAGAAAAAGAGTACAATTAATCCTATACGAGGATGTTAAGTACAATAAAATGATTCTGGGAAAGTATTGCTATAGGAGTCTGATCTGCGGTCAATCACTTTGTCCCTTGGACTACACGATGATGAAGAAGTGCTGTAGAATAATCTTCAAGAGTTGCAAGTAGGATCGAATTCCTGTTGCCAAAGTTGTCAACCAAAACTCTCTATCTGTGCTCTCTTTTCTCTCTGATTGTGCCCTATCTGGTCCCTCCTTGATCGATCGATTTGATCCTCGATCCTTTTTTATTCTGACCTTGTCCTCTCTATACCTTGTGACCAGGGGTCTCTATTTATAGAGATCAATAAAAATAACTGTCCAGTTGGCGTAGAAGGCCAAACTGTGAAGAAAGTTGCATCTTTAATGCTGCAGTTATGATAACTGCTACCCACATTCCAATTATCTTCTGAATATGCGTATGACACGTGTCCCTTCATGAGGTAACGCGTATAACTGTTTCTCAAAGATCACGGCATGCAGGCCACAGGTAACAGCCCCTGCGTAAAGATGGTTGGCGTAAAAGCCAAACAACTGCTCCTTGGCGTAAAAGCCAAACTGTAAAGAAGAAGACTTCCTTTACGCTGTGGTTATGATAACTACTACCCACGTTCAAATAATCTTCTGAATCTGTATATGACACGTATCCCTTTAAAAGGTAACGCGTATAACCGCTTCTCGAAGATCACGATATGCAAGCCACGTAGGAAGCTGCCCCTTGCGTAAAGATGGTTGGCATAAAAGCCAAATAACTGTCTTGTTGGCGTAAAAGCCAAAGAGCTGTCTTGTTGGCGTAAAAGCCAAAGAGCTATCTTGTTGGCGTAAAAGGCCAAACTCTGCGTAAAACTTGATGGTTCATGAATAATAGATAACTAGCGTAAAATAGCCACTTATCCATCACGACCGAGATCTTGAGCATATTCTGGGCTAAATAGCCTTATCACATACCTTTGCAAAAATAACCGAGTTGGCATATTTCGAGGAGATAGCATACGGCGTACTCCTATAGTTGAAAATAGCCTGGTTGGCATAAAATGCAAGGATGGTGATGTGAGCGTATTAGTCACAGTTTTGGCTTTCCCAGTCAATTATCCATCACGACTGAGGTCTTGAGCATATTCTGGGCTAAATAGCCTTATCACGTACCTTTGCAAATATGGCCAAGTTGGCATATTTCGAGGAAATAGCATACGACGTACTCCTATAGTTGAAAATAGCCTGGTTGGCGTAAAATGCAAGGATGGTGATGTGAGCGTATTAGTCAAAGTTTTAGCTCTCCCCGTCATGACAAAATCTAAAGAATAGAACCAAATCTTGTACATTAAATGAAGAGATATGCCTCCATCTCGTGCATTAAATGTAGAGATATGTCTCGAGCTCTGTACGAGAAACAACTTTTGACGTGGCGTCTGATTTCGTCACATCTTGAGCGTAAAAACTCATTTCTGCCCATGTAGAATAGGCAGCATATTCTGTGAATGTGTAAAAATGACTTGTATTAAGAATAAGTCGCTAAACGATAACCTGGGTCTCTGTGCAAAATCATCATCACAACCGTCCTCTCGATCATCGTGCAGTACTTTTGTCAGGTGCCAGGTTCACTGATTTGTCTGACGAATTCATCCGAGGAATACGAAGAGTTCCTCGTACAACTTTACACTACATTAAAAACAAACGTATTTTAAACTTTACGCAGAAGGGTAAAGCAACCTTTTACGCAGAACAGCCTTGAAGCACTACTTTACGCGGACAGCTCTGAAGCTCTACTTTCCGCCGAACAGCTCTGATGCTCTATTTTACGCGTACAGTTCTGAAGCTCTACTTTATGCCAGACAGCTCTGAAGCCCTGTTTTATGCGTACAACTCTGAAGCCATGTTTTACGCGTACAGTGCTGAAGCTCTATTTTATGCGGACTTCATGTATGTTGGAGGTTTTGACCGTATAATACGCGTATTATTCCTCAGCATATTTCATGCTTCTACAAGACCCCCTTCAAAATTTTCAAATTCCTTGTAATTTGAAATACTTTGAATGAAGCATGAAATGGTCAATTATAACTGGCTTTTTAGAGCGTAAAACTCAGATTATTAATATATACGCGTATTCTGCTGACTGATCTGTTCCGAGTAATTTAAGATGCGCATAAAATCATAGATCTGTAGCATGATGGTATTATTTTAATGAAATTTGATGCTGCTTGAGCATAAAATCATGGATCCAGCTTCTGAGCGTAAAAATCGTAGATCTGTAGCTTCTGAGCGTAAAATTGTAGATCTGTAGCTTTTGAGCATAAAATCTGTAGTTTCTGAGCGTAAACTCGTAGATCTGTAGCTTATGAGCATAAAATCATAGATCTGTATCCTCTGAGTGTAAAATTATAGATCTATAGCTTCTGAGCATAAAATCGTAGATCTGTAGCTTTTGAGAGTAAAATCGTAGATCTGTAGCTTTTGAACGTAAAATCATAGATCCATAGCTCTGTGCGTAAAATCTGAGCATAAAATCAGGGATCTATTACGCAGCATGACTATCTGTCTTCCTTTTCAAATGATCGGCTGACGTGGTCCCAAATCATAACTGACTATTAAAAATTAGATTTGGTTAAGGATTCAGAGAGTCACTTAAACTCCATAAATAGGCCTAGGTCATGAGAGAGAAAAACCCTTCATCTTTCTCTGCAAAACCCTTCGTCTCTTTCTGAAAACTCTTTATCTCTTTCTGAAAAGATCTCAGATTCGCCATGGCACCAAAATAGACCTCCATCGCTAAGGGAAAGAAAGCCGCTTCATCATCTTGTTCCACTGCTCAAGCACGAGCGACTCCTACCAGGCCAAGCGAGCCTCGTTCTGAACGAAGTGCTCCGCCGTCTAGCTGTGCCTCGGGCATCACAGGTAAAACTTTAAGAGAAATAAAAACCCTCCGCACACGTTGTACGTGTATGTGCAAATACGCCTATATTCTTAATGTGTCAGGGTAAAACTCCATATATTTGCAGTTTGACGTAAAAACTCAGACTGTCAAATTTTGGCGTATACTGTAAACCTTGCATTTTACGCACTGGAAGTAAATTCTAGCATAAAACTCAAAATTTTGTAGTCTAGCGTAAAAACTCAGACTGTTAGGTTTTGGCGTATACTGCAAGAGTGTAGCACCTTACATTTTATGCGCTAAAAGTAAATTCCAGCATAAAACTGACTTTTTCTCTTACTTTTTACAGTGGACCTACAGATCTCCCCTCTGGCTGAAGTGATGGGCTCTGGTACTGGAATGCTGAATTCCAACTACTTGGAGGACTTATCCTATGTGACTTTTCCCATATCTGGAAACGAGTATCCTCAAGAAAGGGGAACTCTGATCTCGGTCCAAGGAGAAAGAATGTTGCTGAGTATGATCAGTAGGGAACCCTTGACGTACATAGACGAAACTGAGTATAAGAAACCAGCTTTCTTATTTGGGGATGTTATTGATAAGCAATCCCAGACAAAGCCCAAGAAGGAAGATTGGGTATTTTCTGCTGAGGGCATGGTCATGTTGCTGCCAAAGATGTCCAGAGATTACCCTATCTCTGTATTCTTTCATGCCACACATCCCAGAAGGATGGCATGGACTCTGACTCCTGATCTTCATGGACAGCTAGGAAAGATCTTTTATAAGAAAGGATTAAACCAAGGATCCTTTGTAAGTAGTCCCTCCGGCCCTGTCATGCCTTTCAGAGGATTACTACTGGGCAGCGTCCCGAGTGAAGACTCTTCCTTGATCCAGCTATTTCAAATGGCAACTTTCTGCACTGAATTTATGGAGCAGGGAAAAGTATATCCCATGGTTAACCCTCGCACGAGTGGATGGCTTACCCCCCACAATCTTCGATGGACCGGATTAACTGCATGGACTCTGAAGCACTTTCAAGTGGAGCTAGAAAGTATTAACTTATTTGAGGCTGTGAGTGCTACTAGTGTTGGCTGACTATCAACCCCAATTTGTTCTTAGCTTTGATAGAGCGATATAACTTGCTCACTGGGAATTTTGCCACTCCGATAGGTGAGTTGGGCCTAGCCCTTCATGAGATGGCAGATATCTCAAAGCTGCCAATATGAGACATTCCTTATGAAGAATACGTCCCCACCAACAGAGAGTTGAAGGATACCAACCCTCGGGTAGTGACAGTATACCAAGAGCTGATGAGCCACTATCTTGCATGCACCACCTTCTACAGAGAGCCATCTGATTTAGCCCATATTAACAAATGGGTATCCTACCTCTTCTTCCATCAGGCTAGAAATGCCAAGCAGGACAAGGTTGTAGATAGCAAAGACAAACTTTTAAACCCTCTGAGCATTCTTAATGCCAATACAATCGATAATTTTATTGAAGATGCAGGGGCTCCAGATTGTGTTTTCAATAAAGAGATATGGGGTTATCCTGCAGGAACCAAAGCCTACAGTTATATGAGGCATTGCCGAAAGCCTCTGTCAAAAGAAGCTCAACTGGCTGGCTTCCTGTCTATTTGGCTACGCCGATGGGTGGTGCCTGGCAACGCGTCTGCGAATCGTATTCATCACAACACCTTATGGCCCGCAGTGCATTTGGTATTTGGAGCAAGATTGGGCCTGCTTCCTGCCATGGTATACAGGATACAAGCTGGCCTGAGGGCTATTACTGATGGGCTGATGGCCAATACTACACAGCGTGAAGGATATCGCAGAGTAGAATTGCCATTCTTATATCTGATGGGATGGTTAATCCTTCACAACACCAGAGTGATGTCTCCCAGATCTGTTAGTGGTTCGGGCAATAACTTCTTGTTGAATTACAAGAATTCTTTTTGGAATGTGACTAGCACTAAATTTTGCCCATAGTTGGAAATTCTTTTGCACCGTCCCCCCCCGTACATATCAATCAACAGGAGACTAAACTTCAGGATATAGGTCAGGGGAAGACTATTCTTTCTCCTAAAGCCTTTTACTGGTTGGTCTGTATTAGACCTTCCCATCTGCTGTACAGAAGTGAGGACCACTACTACTTGGAGCCTTATCTGCCTAGCCGTTTCGCCAGGCAATTTGGGTATGATCAGTTGCACGTGGGAAATCCCATCACCAGCTTCAAATTCAAAGGTGGACTTATTGATGGTGCTAGAGGATGGCATTATTTTATCATGGGTTGTACTGGCGCAACCTTTGCTGTTCTCGCGACCTCTCTCAATGGAGTTGCACGTGGGAGCCTTTTTTTTTGCTGGGGAAAATGAGGATAGTTCAGAGGTAATATGGATTTAAATAATTCGTTTCCATTGCGGGCATCCCATCGGGATTTTTTTGGTGGACCTATTACTTCTTGTGCACGAGAGTGCAAGTAATAAGTTTAAGATAAGCCCTGCCAGTGGTAATATGGACATGGCAGTTTTTGTGGAACTAACACCACTGGCGTACTTAGAGTTAAGTATGGGTGCTAAGTTGAGATGACAACCGATATCAGAGGTAATATGGACATAAAAATCGATAGCCAAAACTCGGAGGGTTTGCTCAGAGGTAATATGGATATGACAAACTCAGCCTGAGAGAAATATTATGACAGCAGTTCAGAGGTAATATGGACGTAAACTAATATCCGAAAGATTCATTGAGAATTGATTTGTTGAGTGTGGCCTATCTGAACATGAAGATAGACCAAAGGATCGCTCCGCTGGGGAGATTGATGGGACAATAGCCCAGAGGTAATATGAACATGGCTAGCGTCTAACGAGATTGGTTTGAATAGTCATTGTGGGTGTGTGCGAGTAGACCTAAGGATTGCTCCGCTGGATTTTTTTTTGAGGATCTATCATCCATTGTGTACCCAGGACTCTTGGATACGGATGATGGCTCTTTACAAGAATTTGTAACGAAGGAGAAAATGTTGCACATAGGCACTTGCTAGGGATGCCAAATTGCTGAACATATCTATACAGAGGTCATATGAACATGATAGAATATGATTCTCGATCTTCGACGATCGAGAAAATATTACACATAGGCACTTGCTGGAGATGAAGAATCAAGAGTTGATTTCTACATCTGGGTTGTGGACTTATTACCCATGGTGTCCCTTAACTATAGATAATAAGCTGAAACGACTAGCATTATCAGGGGTTATGCGAACGTGATAGTAGAAAGTCGAAGAGAAGAACTTCACTCAGAGGTAATGTGGACATGGAAAAATTCTGAAAATATCTTACTCAGAGGTAAGGTGGACGTGGTAAGATATGACTCAGTGGGGATAAAGAAAAACAGGGCAGAGATAATATGGGAATGACCGTTTTTGTGGTGATAGATTTACTCTGCTGGAGAAAGTGGAGAGACGTAGTTCAGAGGTAATATGAACGTGAAATGATCGATAGAAACAACCTGTGAGGTTTGCTCAGAGGTCACTTGGACATGACAAACTCAGCTGGGGGAAAAATGTTTAGACAACAGTTCAGAGGTAATATGGACGTGAACCTATGTTCGAAAAATTTACTGGGGAGTGATTTGCTGAGTGGGGATAGACCTGAAGGTTGCTCCGCTGGAAAGATTTTAGGGACTCATCATCCGGTACTTCTTGAGGGAGAAAATTGTCAAGTTGGAGTGAGATCAATTTACAGTGACCGTCTTCTCGTTTATAAATGCAAAGTGAAGATTTTGGCATCGATCAACTCCTGGATTTTCCTTTTCAGTACATAGCATACCTTCGTGGGGTGATAAATGTACCGATAAAAGAGAATATTCTGGGTCATCGACCTTGCCAGCCTTTTCAGGGTATCTGATTTTGGATAGCCGAAGTTTGTTTTCCTTCATCAATATATTGAAGATTTCAATGATGTCATCCTCATTGAAGGAGAAAGTCCCCTTTGGCTTTCGGGCTTCCGATACCTGAGTCGTACAGTCCTCAGGGAAGATGGTCATAGTTGCATCATTTTTGGGCTCAGAGGGAATTCTGCCCCCAGCTTTGGATGCTGCTCTGTTTTGTCGAGGGAGACTACCCCCAAACATGTCATCGTCTGGTTCTTCTTCCTGTAATGACAAATAATAGTTTAATCGGTCAAAAATTGACCGTTTTGCTTTAGAACCGCAACAGTTAACTATAAACTTATGACTATTACAATAATGTTCTCTAGGGGGTGTAATAGACATATTAGGAGATCCCCTGTCTTTGCATTTCTGGATCAAGAAATCACGCAAATCAGGGAGATGATAAGAAGAAGAAGACTTATTCTGCCTTTTTACATCAGTAGGAAGGTGTAGATTAGGAATCATAACCCTTTCTTTGCCATAGGAATACAACAGTTCACCCATGTGAGTAGCATATGATCCATCATCTGTCTGAGGAGCGTATCTTCCCATAAAATGAGTCTTCTTTACACGGACAGACCTATCCTGGCGTAATTTGGATATTTGTATAGGTTCACGTAGAACAGGAAAAGTCTGTGTAATCTGTAAAGTAGGAACTTTCTTCTCTTGTGGGCGTAAAATCCTAGAGGTTGGAAGATTTGTCGCTTGTTTTCCTTTGATGTGATCAAAGGGTACATCTGCCTCATCATAGACGGGAGATGTAATTTTACGCACAAGGCGTGTTTGAAATTTCTGGATTGGCACTGAGGCATTGCCAAAAATTTTGTCTACCACGTCACAGACGGGAGACAAAGTTTTACGCACCGGGCGCGTCTTAGACTTCTGGATTGGCGCTGGGGCATTGCCAGAAGTGTTGTCTACCATATTACAGACGGGAGACAAAGTTTAACGCACAGAGCATGTCTGATACTTCTGGATTGGCACTGAGGCATTGCCAGAAGTGTTGTCTACCACGTCACAGACGGGAGACAAATTTTTATGCACAGGACGTGTAGGCATCCATACTTTACACAGCTTCCTGTTATTGTGGATCAGAGAGTAAGAGCTTTGTTGATCAGAGAGTAAGAGCTTGCAGGAAGGGTAAAGGACGTCTTAGGCATCCATACTTTACACAGCTTCCTGTTATTGTGGACATAGGAGGAATGAGAGCTACCCCCTGCATGAATCATGTCTTCATAGGCAGATTGGTCAAACTGGACGACCAAAGTCTTCTTCTTCGATCCGATGGATACAATATCGTGTTGAGCAATTGCTTTCTCGTCAGAGGAGAAAGTTGTCCCCAGCAGAGTCGCCATTTTGTTTGAATAAAAAAAATGAAGAAAGAAGGTTTATACTAAACCTTTCTTTTTTGCTTACAAATAACAAAAAGAGTACAATTAATCCTATACAAGGATGTTAAGTACAATAAAATGATTATAGGGAAGTATTGCTATAGGAGTCTGATCTGCAGTCGATCACTTTGTCCCTTGGACTACACGATGATGAAGAAGTGCTGTAGAAGAAGCTTCAAGAGTTGCAAGTAGGATCGAATTCCTGTTGCCAAAGTTGTCAACTAAAACTCTCTGTCTGTGCTCTCTTTTCTCTCTGATCTCTGATTGTGCCTTGTCTGGTCCCTCATTGATCGATCAATTCGATCCTCGATCCTTTTTTCTTCCGACCTTCTCCTCTCTATACCCTGTGACCAGGGGTCTCTATTTATAGAGATCAATGAAAATAACTGTCCAGTTGGCATAGAAGGCCAAACTGTGAAGAAAGTTGCATCTTTAACGCTGCGGTTATGATAACTGCTACCCACGTTCCAATTGTCTTATGAATATGCGTATGACACATGCCCCTTCATGAGGTAACGCGTATAACTGCTTCTCGAAGATCACGGCATGCAAGCCACGTAGGTAACAACCCCTGCGTAAAGATGGTTGGCGTAAAAGCCAAATAACTATCTTGTTGGCGTAAAAGCCAAATAACTGTCTCCTTGGCGTAAAAGCCAAACTGTGAAGAAGAAGACTTCCTTTACGCTGTGGTTATGATAACTACTACCCACGTTCAAATAATCTTCTGAATCTGCGTATGACACGTATCCCTTTAAAAGGTAACGCGTATTACCGCTTCTCGAAGATCACGGCATGCAAGCCACGTAGGAAGCTGCCCCTTGCGTAAAGATGGTTGGCGTAAAAGCCAAATACTGTCTTGTTGGCATAAAAGCCAAAGAGCTGTCTTGTTGGCGTAAAAGCCAAAGAGCTGTCTTGTTGTCGTAAAAGGCCAAACTCTGCGTAAAATTTGATGGTTCATGAATAATAGATAACTAGTGTAAAATAGCCACTTATCCATCACGACTGAGATCTTGAGCGTATTCTGGGTTAAATAGCCTTATCATATACCTTTGCAAATATAGCCGAGTTGGTGTATTTTGAGGAGATAGCATACGGCGTACTCCTATAGTTGAAAATAGCCTGGTTGGCATAAAATGCAAGGATGGTGATGTGAGCGTATTAGTCACAGTTTTAGCTTCCCAGTCAATTATCCATCACGACTGAGGTCTTGAGCGTATTCTGGGCTAAATAGCCTTATCACGTACTTTTGCAAATATGGCCGAGTTGGCGTATTTCGAGGAGATAGCATACGGCGTACTCCTATAGTTAAAAATAGCCTGGTTGGCGTAAAATGCAAGGATGGTGATGTGAGCGTATTAGTCACAGTTTTAGCTCTCCCCGTTATGACAAAATCTAAAAAATAGAACCAAATCTCGTGCATTAAATACAGAGATATGCCTCCATCTCGTGCATTAAATGTAGAGATATGCCTCGAGCTCTGTACGAGAAATAACTTTTGACGTGGCGTCTGATTTTGTCTCATCTTGAGCGTAAAAACTCATTTTTGCCCATGTAGAATAGGCAGCGTATTTTTTGAATGCGTAAAAATGACTTGTATCAAGAATAAGTCGCTAAACGATAACCTGAGTCTCTGTACAAAATTATCATCACAGCCGTCCTCTCAATCATCGTGTAGTACTTTTGTCAGATGCCGGGTGCACTGATTTGTCTGACGAAATCATCCGAGGAATACGAAGAGTTCCTCGTACAACTTTACGCTGCATTAAAAACAAATATATTTTAAACTTTACGCAGGAGGGTAAATCAACCTTTTACGCAGAACAGCCTTGAAGCACTGCTTTACGCGGACAGCTCTGAAGCTCTACTTTACGCCGAACAGCTCTGATGCTCTATTTTACGCGTACAGTTCTGAAGCTCTACTTTATGCTAGACAGCTCTGAAGCCTTATTTTACGCGTACAGCTCTGAAGCCATATTTTACGCGTACAGTTCTGAAGCTCTGTTTTACGCGGACTTCATGTTTGTTGGGGATTTTGACCGTATAATACGCGTATTATTCCCCAGCATATTTCATGCTTCTACATACACAAGGCAGACAGATCACTAATACTCAGGATCACATGGTCATGTGCAAATACATGTGTCACGCCCCAGTCCCAAAATACCGAGGGACCAGACATGTGGCAATGGCCAGTAGTATGCACCGATGGACAAACCCAATTTAATGGATCCATCAGGGCATACTTAAGCTGTAAAACAAATTCTACGACAATCATGGCACAACTAATCTCATCCACACAAGATATAAAATATGATCCACGGAATAATAAGGAATATAAATCATCAGCTAGTCTCAACAAAATGCTTCGGGGAACAATCCGATAAATATCTAATATAATGGTTCAACAGACCAGAAAGTAAATGACTGAAATAAATAATAAATACTGAGCATGAAACATGGATGCTCAGGAGAAGTCTTTGGCTAACACCTCATCCTCGGATGGCGGTACAGCTCCTGGATCAGCTCCTGCTCCGGTCCCATATACCTCGGGATAGATCTCATCCTCAAATCCTGGGGACATAATCCGGATCCAGGTCCTCAGGGGACATAGCAAGGTACAAGAAAGCTCATGCCAAAATAAATGTAGTACAGAGAATAAATAGAATAAATAGGGCAAGTAAGTAACCATCTAAGTGCAAATGCAAGTGAGAGCATCACGAGTACTCAGGCTGAGCCACTACAAGCTCTGTGTCGGGGAGCCGGTAGTGATAATAACCGGTAGTGGGTCTAGCTCTGCTCCGAGAGTCTACGACCTCTCAATAATAGTGGATGTATATATATGGAACAGCCTGTAGCCTGTGTGTCTCTCCCCACCCAATGTAACCACGCATATCATGACCATAACGTCTCATGTCCATGTCAAGCGGGATCATAGCTAATGCAACCAGTCATACTATATCTAAGAATATAATGTCCATGTCCTGTATCCTATACAGAATCACTACGAATATCTCGGGAAAATCCTGTCTCATGAATGGTGTCAAGTGTCCTGGGTCATATGGTACTTGATAAGACAAGTACGAGAATATAAAGTGTCACGAATGTCCATCTCTAGATGATCGTACCCAACACCGCGTACAGTGTTGGCACCCGACTAATAATCGAACGCTAAGTACGTCACACGGTCCTAGGTTAAGCATTCATAGCAATATAATGAAGCAAGAAAAATATATAACAATACTGCAGAGTTTGGCAAGGTACACTTGCCTGATGTTTGAATATCAACAGTCGTCCCGGTATCAGCGGATCCTGTGGGTAGTACCCCAAAAGCTATAATAAACATCACCAACCGTCTCAGAAGATATCAAATAGCTAGAAATGACTGTCCTTACGTTCAATTTGGATACAAGGGCAAAAAGGGCATTTCTGGGCCAAAGCGGGTTCCACATGTGGGCCACTTTGCACCGGAAAGCGTGACAGGGTCAAAGGTCTCCAAATTCCTCAAACTCAGTGTCTACAAGTCAGGAACGATGATACGAATCCAACAAAACTTCCAGAATTGGATTCCGATGTGCCGATCACAAAATCGCCCGTTAAGTGGAGCATGTGGGGCCTACGATACGCGATTTTGTCAACGTTCTCAGAATCGGACCAAGCTTGGGTCACAGGACCAGCGTATTGCTACGAGTCCGATGGCACAAGTTTCGTCTCGATCCGACGTAGGTACACAAAGTTACAGTATGTTCCAGAAAAGTCAGATACGGGACGTTGTCCGCGGATACGCACTGATTCCGGTGTGCTCGTAGATCCGAATCAGCTTCTGCGAAATCTTGCACATACGTATCAACGACGCGCACGTATCGGTGAAGACCGTACACGACCAAGTCATCCCGTTTGGCGGGGCGTACTCAGTTCCGGGGTAAAATAGGGCGTTGTTTTTCCTATTTTTGGATCACGGTGTGCGATCACCACAGGACGCGATGCACCGAACGGGTTACACGGGCATCGAGAGGGTTATACATTCTACGCATTGCAACTGACGGAAATTAAAATCGAGTTGAGAGGCGAGAGAAAACGATACCTGAACAGGGCTCCGTGAACGCTGAATTCCACGTGACCGAGAGTCAACTTCGTGTCCTGGTCGAGAGTTCCAGCGTCCTCGTGTCTGCCGTGAGTCTGAGCTAGGGCTCTGATCGAGACAGCAGAGGGGGCTTCGCCGGAGGGGGTCGGGCTCGAGGTCGGGCTAGGGCAGCGGCTCTGCACAGTCTGGTCGGAGCGGGTTCAGCCGCTGGTGGAGGCTCGGCATCGTTCGGGCGCCGCGGGTCTCGAGCGGTGGATGCTGTCGGGGTCGGGGCTGCGCACAGCCGGTCGGGGTCGTCGTCGGCTGGGTCGACTCGGGGGAGTGGCGGAGGTGTTGAGGTCGGCGGGGTTGATCGACGGTGAGGGGGTCGACTCGGCGGCTGCGTCTCGAGGCGGGGTTGATCAGAGGGAACGCGGCGGAGAAGAGGGAAAGAGGAGCAGCACGGATGTCGAGGCAGCCTTTTATAGGCTGCTACAGGATCTCCACGGCCGCTAGGGTTTCTATCTGGTTTTCGGGTCCGGGTCAGGTTTGGCTCGGATCCGACCCGACCCGACCCGACCCGCTATGTTGGGTTCGGTTCAGGCATGGTTGGTTCGATTTGGTTTAACTCATTCCAATAGTTTTTAAGGCTTTAAACGCGTCTCCGGAGTCCAATAAATTCACCGAAAAATACCACATGTCCGGTATTCCATTTTACACCATAAAATATTATTTCCATAATATTTTAACATCAATTAACAATACTTAAAAATCTTTTAACTCACAATTACCTTGCTTCTTCGTCCAGAAAATACCAAAAATTTTTTGGGGAAAATATATTAAAATTATTCTGAAAATCAGGGCGTTTACAACAGGGCACCCATAATTAACACTTATGGTCACACCATATGTATATTACAGTCATACCTAGTACTAGCATTAATTTCTTATATATATATATATATATATATATATATATATATATATATATATATATATATCCATATATTCATATATATATCAAACTAATATTATACATACACACACGGATACGCAACTGGTCATTAGGTTAACCGACACGGGTCAGCAATCACATCAACTAAACTTACCATGAAGCAATACTAATGTCCTAATAGCATTCACACAAGCACATTGTCATGCCCCGATCTCCCGCAAGCAAACCGGCCGTTCCCGCTAGGCGGGAATCACCCTCGCCAGCGCTCCCGTGGAACGATCGCTTGACCCATCCGGGCGTGATGCCGTACGAGCGTGAACCGAGCCCGTGCAAGGCCATGATTTATTGGCTGGCGGTAAGAGTTCTAAGCCACAGAGTCGCACAGATTGTCTGAGTGCAGCAGAGTCATGAACGCATAGCGATTTGATAACAGATTCACTAAGTTAACAATATAGCAGAAGCATTGAAACACAAGTTGAAGTAAAGCAAGCTCTTTTATTGATATGAACAAGTGTTACAGGCAGCGTATAGCCGAGATTACAAGTCGCTCAAGCCTCTCTCTCTGAAATAGTAAAAGCGTGCCAAGTGGCTACAATTGTGGAATGCTTGTACAGGCGATGTTCAGGCGAGTTCGGGCTATGTTCCAACATTATGTCTTGTATATGTGCTTCTGTTCCGGACGCACCGTTGCATGGCTTCAGAGGAAACTCCTGGCCTTAGCACGTACGAAGGAGGCATCCGCACCGAACGAGGTTCTCCCGCACCCTGCATACAAACTGGTGGATTATTAGTACATTGAATGCACTGGTGGGGAAGCTACTCGCCCGCTCGACAAATCCAAACACGTAATATAAGTTCCGTGCACTAACTATTGAGTTGTCTTTCTAGTTGCCTTAGGATCAGTTTCATGCAAATATTGAATAGCCTAACGTGTCGGGCAGTGCGCCGTGCAACATGAGAGGAAACACGGCGAGACTTACCAACTTACCATCTCCTTCCCTGTCCAAGGCAAACATTGAGGCAAACATTATTAATTCAAGCACGGCAAGTATAAGCATTCAGGAGCATAGCATATGCAAATACGAGGGTCATTTTTAATATGATCGTTCAGGTGTTCAGTTGTTTCTTGATGCGATGCAGTGACTCGCACGCGGATAGCCTCTAAGCGAGGATAACTTATCTATATGAACACGAGTCGCTGGCAGAGCCATTACTGGACGTAGTCGAGGACAAGGATAGCATGCTACGAGAGTACACGAGGAACTGCAAGCTACCCAGTCCCGAATACGACGACTACACACGAGCTCCATCCGGACCGGATCGGCCCCAGTGCCCCGTGACTGTCCGTGGAACTAGTCCACGACATGCATAATTGGGGTCTTCCAATTATCATGAGATACACGAGAACACGAGAACACGCGTGCACTAGAATACGAGAATACGAGAATAAGAGTGCACGGGAATACGAGTACATGAGTACACAGGATACTTGAATCATGATTCTGTACAGTGAATATCTTGCCTTGATGCATTCTCCTGGTTCGGGGCTGCCTGGTGACCTAACGGTCCCGGATACTTGCAGGTTTAATCATGCACGGAACGACTACTTAGTAGTCTCCCGGGATTTGGATGAAAATAAGGCAACATTCAAGTAGACAAGCATGCGTTTCTAAGGAACAGAAGCAGGCACGTTTGCTTGGACCCGAAGGTAAGCCGAGAGATGAAACCATTAAGGGACTTAGCATGCGAGGGTCTGAATATAATCAAGATTTTATTTTCTATGTTCTAGCAAGCAATACAAGTTGGGATTATTCTCTTAGCTAGGTGCGTTGGATTTATTATTAGCATGCAGGGGGTGAATCACCTAGCAACTAGCATGAACATTCCAGATTTTATGTGTGCTGGCTAAGCAAAGACAAGTTCACCGTAGCCACTCACCTTAGCGATGATTCGCCTCGGTAGAGCGATACGCCTGAGCGAGCCTCTGAAAGCCTAAGCTGAATTCCTGTAGGGACAAGTCTGGATATCTTTTGCTTCTCTTTTGAGGCAAAGCCGGTCGGGACAACTACACTATTGCCGTTTGAGACGGCAGTCCGCTTGAGTGGAATGGGGTGTTACATCCTACCCAACTCAGAAAAAGTCTCTTCTTCGAGACTTACTGAGGACAAGCAGTAATCTAGGGTTAAGGTAATCCTAGACAAGTCGTTGTACTTGTTCATTTGGATATTCACTTGCACAAGCTTCGAAATCAGCATATCGCTTAGACTGGATCGTGCGCACTTTCGAAGGGCCCCTCTAGCGTGAACACGTCAACCAGCTTAGTGATCGAGAAGTCTTAGCACTCGAGTTTCACCTTCCTTAAGTCTTGGATGGTGCACTAGTTCAAGGCGTCCCTCGAATAGATGCATTCAACCAAACTTAGAGTTAGTGAAATCGGACAAGCTACTAGCGATACTCTCAAGGGTTCGCACAGGTTGGCACAAAGGCCACTCGCAGTATACAACCAGACAAGCAATCATATCATTCAAAACGCATTTTGAAAGTATTTAGACTTATTGTTGGAACATTCCATCGAGGCATTGAGAGAGAGCGTGCACATAACCCACGAACGAGCTTTCAAAACAGAGATATTCAAAATATAGTTCAAAGGCGTAGAAGCCAGGTTCTGATACCACTATGTCACGCCCCGATCTCCCGTAGGCAAATCGGCCATTCCCGCTAGGCAGAAATCACCCTCGCCAGCGCTCCCGCGGAACGATCGCTTGACCCATCCGGGCGTGATGCCGCACGAGCGTGAACCGCGCCCGTGCAAGGCCGTAATTCATTAGTTGGCGGTAAGAGTTCTAAGCCACAGAGTCGCACAGATTGTCCGAGTGCAGCAGAGTCATGAACGCATAGCGATTTGATAACAGATTCACTAAGTTGACAATATAGCGGAAGCATTGAAACACAAGTTGAAGTAAAGCAAGCTCTTTTATTGATATGAACAAGTGTTACAAGCGGCGTATAGCCGAGATTACAAGTCGCTCAAGCCTCTCTCTCTGAAATAGTAAAAGCGTGCCAAGTGGCTATAATTGTGGAATGCTTGTACAGGCGATGTTCAGGCGAGTTCGGGCTATGTTCCAATATTATGTCTTGTATATATGGTTCTGTTCCCGATGTACCGTTGTAAGGCTTCAGAGGGAACTCCTGGTCTTAGCACGTATGAAGGAGGCATCCGCACCGAACGAGGTTCTCCCGTACCCTGCATACAAACTAGTGGATTATTAGTACATTGAATGCACTGGTGGGGAAGCTACTCGCCCGCTCGACAAATCCAAACACGTAATATAAGTTCCGTGCACCAACTATTGAGTTATCTTTCTAGTTGCCTTAGGATCAGTTTCATGCAAATATTGAATAGCCTAACGTGTCGGACAGTGCGCCGTGCAACATGAGAGGAAACACGGTAAGACTTACCAACTTACCATCTCCTTCCCTGTCCAAGGCAAACATTGAGGCAAACATTATTAATTCAAGCACGGCAAGTATAAGCATTCATGAGCATAGGATATGCAAACACGAGGGTCATTTTTAACATGATCATTCAGGTGTTCAGTTGTTTCTTGATGCGATGCAGTGACTCGCACGCGGATAGCCGCTAAGCGAGGATGACTTATCTATATGAACACGAGTCGTTGACAGAGCCATTACTGGACGTAGTCGAGGACAAGGATAGCATGCTACGAGAGTACACGAGGCGCTGCAAGCTACCCAGTCCCGAATACGACGACTACACATGAGCTCCATCTGGACCGGATTGGCCCAAGTGCCCCGTGATTGTCCGTAGAACTAGTCCACGACATGCATAATTGGGGTCTTCCAATTATCACGAGATACACGAGAACACGAGAACACGCGTGCACTAGAATACGAGAACACGAGAATAAGAGTGCACGGGAATATGAGTACACGAGTACACGGGATACTTGAATCATGATTCTGTACAGTGAATATCTTGCCTTGATGCATTCCCCTGGTTCGGGGCTGCCTGGTGACCTAACGGTCCCGGATACTTGCAGGTTTAATCATGCACGGAACGACTACTTAGTAATCTTCCGGGGTTCGGATGAAAATAAGGCAACATTCAAGCAGACAAGCATGCGTTTCTAAGGAACATAAGCAGGCACGTTTGCTTGGACCCGAAGTTAAGCCGAGAGATAAAACCGTTAAGGGACTTAGCATGCGAGGGTCTGAATATAATCAATATTTCATTTTCCATGTTCTAGCAAGCAATACAAGTTGGGATTATTCCCTTAGCTAGGTGCGTTGGATTTATTATTAGCATGCAGGGGGTGAATCACCTAGCAACTAGAAGGAACATTCCAGATTTTATGTGTCCTGGCAAAGCAAAGACAAGTTTACCGTAGCCACTCACCTTAGCGATGATTCGCCTCGGTAGAGCGATACGCCTGAGCGAGCCTCTGAAAGCCTAAGCTGAATTCCTGTAGGGACAAGTCTGGATATCTTTTGCTTCTCTTTTGAGACAAAGTGGGTCGGGACAGCTACAGTATTGCCGTTTGAGACGGCAGTCCGCTTCAGCGGAATGGGGTGTTACATCCTACCTAACTCAGAAAAAGTCTCGTCCTCGAGGCTTACTGAGGACAAGCAGTAATCTAGGGTTAAGGTAATCCTAGACAAGTTGTTGTACTTGTTCATTTGGATATTCACTTGCACAAGCTTCGAAATTAGCATATCGCTTAGACTGGATCGTGCGCACTTTCGAAGGGCCCCTCTAGCGTGAACACGTCAACCAGCTTAGTGATAGCGAAGTCTTAGCACTCGAGTTTCACCTTCCTTAAGTCTTGGATGGTGTACTAGTTCAAGGCGTCCCTCGAACAGATGCATTCAACCAAACTTAGAGTTAGTGAAATCGGACAAGCTACTAGCGATACTCTCAAGGGTTCGCACAGGTTGGCACAAAGGCCACTCGTAGTATACAACCAGACAAGCAATCATATCATTTAAACCGTATTTTGAAAGTATTTAGACTTACTATTGGAACATCCCATCAAGGCATTGAGAGAGAGCGTGCACATAACCCACGAATGAGCTTTCAAAACAGAGATATTCGAAATAAAGTTCAAAGGCGTAGAAGCCAGGCTCTTATACCACTATGTCACGCCCCGATCTTCTGTAGGCAAATCGGCCGTTCCCGCTAGGCGGGAATCACCCTCGCCAGCGCTCCCGCGGAACGATCGCTTGACCCATCCGGGCGTGATGCCACACGAGCGTGAACCGCGCTCGTGTAAGGCCGTGATTTATTGGCTGGCGGTAAGAGTTCTAAGCCACAGAGTCGCACAGATTGTCCGAGTGCAGCAGAGTCATGAACGCATAGCGATTTGATAACAGATTCACTAAGTTGACAATATAGCGAAAGCATTGAAACATAAGTTGAAGTAAAGCAAGCTCTTTTATTGATATGAACAAGTGTTACAGGCGGCGTATAGCCGAGATTACAAGTCGCTCAAGCCTCTCTCTCAAAAATAGTAAAAGCGTGCCAAGTGGCTACAATTGTGGAATGCTTGTACAGGCGATGTTCAGACGAGTTTGGGCTATGTTCCAACATTATGTCTTGTATATGTGCTTCTGTTCCGGACGCACCGTTGCAAGGCTTCAGAGGAAACTCTTGGCCTTAGCACGTACGAAGGAGGCATCCGCACCGAACGAGGTTCTCCAGCACCCTGCATATAAACTGGTGGATTATCAGTACATTGAATGCACTGGTGGGGAAGCTACTCGCCCGCTCGACAAATCCAAACACGTAATATAAGTTTCGTGCACCAACTATTGAGTTGTCTTTCTAGTTGCCTTAGGATCAGTTTTATGCAAATATTAAATAGCCTAACGTGTCGGGCAGTGCGCCGTACAACATGAGAGGAAACACGGCGAGACTTACCAACTTACTATCTCCTTCCCTGTCCAAGGCAAACATTGAGGCAAACATTATTAATTCAAGCACGGCAATTATAAGCATTCAGGAGCATAGCATATGAAAACACGAGGGTCATTTTTAACATGATCGTTCAGGTGTTCAGTTATTTCTTGATGCGATGCAGTGACTCGCACGCGGATAGCCGCTAAGCAAGGATGACTTATCTATATGAACACGAGTCGCTAGCAGAGCCATTACTGGACGTAGTCGAGGACAAGGATAGCATGCTACGATAGTACACGAGGCGCTGCAAGCTACCCAGTCCCAAACACGACGACTACACACGAGCTCCATCCGGACCGGATCGGCCCCAGCGCCCCGGTGACCGTCCGTGGAACTAGTCCGCGACATGCATAATTGGGGTCTTCCAATTATCACGAGATACACGAGAATACGAGAACACGCGTGCATTAGAACACGAGAATACGAGAACAAGAGTGCACGGGAACACGAGTACACGAGTATACGGGATACTTGAATCATGATTATGTACAGTTAATATCTTGCCTTGATGCATTCCCCTGGTTCGGGCTGCCTGGTGACCTAACGGTCCCAGATACTTGCAGGTTCAATCATGCACGGAACGACTACTTAGTAGTCTCCCGAGATTTGAATGAAAACAAGGCAACATTCAAGCAGACAAGCATGCGTTTCTAAGGAACATAAGCAGGCATGTTTGCTCGGACCCGAAGGTAAGCCGAGAGATGAAACCGTTAAGGGACTTAGCATGCGAGGGTCTGAATATAATTAATATTTCATTTTCTATGTTCTAGCAAACAATACAAGTTAGGATTATTCCCTTAGCTAGGTGCGTTAGATTTATTATTAGCATGCAGAGGGTGAATCACCTAGCAACTAGCATGAACATTCCAAATTTTATGTGTGCTGGCTAAGCAAAGACAAGTTCACCGTAGCCACCCACCTTAGCGATGATTCGCCTCGGTAGAGCGATACGCCTGAGCGAGCCTCTGAAAGCCTAAGCTGAATTCCTGTAGGGACAAGTCTGGATATCTTTTGATTCTTCTTTGAGGCAAAGCGGGTCGGGACAGCTACACTATTGCCATTTGAGACGGCAGTCCGCTTGAGCGGAACAGGGTGTTACATACATAAAATCACGAAGAGGGCAAGTTCGAACCTTGGCGTGCACGCACGGGGATGACGATGACGACGACGACGACGATGATGATGATGGTGATGATGTTGATGATTATGATGATGGTGATGATTATAATAATGGTGATGATTGTGATGATGGTGATGATAAAGGTGATAATAATGGCCGGAGGCTGCCGGAGGAGAGGCTCAGCGGTCAGGGAGGTCCGACGAGGAGAGAGGAGTCGAGGGAAAGAAGGGAGTCAGTCGTGTGGCGGCTGGGAACGGTGCTGCTCGGGTGATGGTTCAGGCGAGGTCTGGGCGGGGGAGGTGATGGCAGGCGGTGCAGCGAGGGAGGTCAGCGAAGCGTCGATGGGCTGCTGGGAAGTCTGGCCCGGTCGTGCTCAGGTGGCTGCTGTCGTTGAGTCGTTGAGTCGTCGAGGTGCTGCTGTTCGTCGAGGGAAGGGGTCGTTAAGGCGGGGTGTTGCTCGGAGCAGGCGGTCGGGTCGACAGTGATAAAGGTGATGGATGAGATGGTGAACGGAGGTGGTGGTGCTGGCGGTTCAACGGGGATCGGCTCCGACGGTCGGGTGGACTGGAGGAGGGGCTGACAGGCGGGTTGCGGTGGATCCGGCGGTCGGCTGTGCTGTTCAGGCGAACAAGGATGAGGGTTGAGGCATGTACAGGAAGAGGGAGATGGTGAAGAAGTCGGCTAGGTTAAATTGATAGGGATGAAAATATAAGAAAAAGATGATATATATATATATATATATATATAGAAAAGAGTGTTTGAGGTTGACCTAGGAAGTTGGGCCGGTCAACCTCCTGGGGATTGGGTTTTGACTTCTTCATGTAGAAATTTGGAGGGCTAGGATTGCATTGTTTCAAAATGGAGGGCTAAGGTTTAATGAGGGTTGATGTTGAGTGTTACATACTCCAGAAAATTTAAATAAAGGAAAATAGGGTTTCCTCATGTGTTGGTCTAATGGGGGTGTGGACACCTCAATGCACTTTTGCATAAAAGTGTCCCGTAATTGGAAAATTGCATGAGGTGGGGTTTTTGGATTAAATTAATTAAAATTATTATAATTGGTGTTCTAAAATTAATTGGAAGTACATGGGATTAAAATTAGGTGGAACACAAGTATCATGGACATAGAAGACTCAGAATAGAATATTATAATAATTTGAATTATACAAAACGGGTCAAGATTGTGTCTCCAATTTCGATTGAAACGCACAAAGATACAAAGTTGAATTTATTTGAAATTTAAAATAAACGTCCGTAACAAATATTGTGCGACTAAAATGAAGCACAAGAGAGCATATTTATGAGTTACACAAGGGTCAGAATGGAAGACTGGCACATCTAGGATAAATGTGTAAAATGGTTGGAAGGCAAAAGCTAGTGTAGCGCTCCAATTATCGAAGCAACGGTAAGGCACAACAATCAAATAAATTACAGCAATTAAATATGAATAAATATCATGCAATATTAACACATTAAATTAAATAAATAAAAAAATGAAAATATCCCTATTCTGAAATATGGTAGTGACAAGTATACCCTCCTTAAAAGAATTTCGTCCTCGAAATTTAAAATCCTCAATAGTTTTTTTTACCATCAAAATTTAAATTCATCAAGCCATATAATCATGAAGTAAATCCATATTGCTATTTCACAAAATTTTCAAAATTCTATAAATATCATATTCCTAAAAATCTTCAAATTTAAAATCAAATTCCATTCTTATCACAATCTCCTCAAAATTTTTAAGTTAATCACTAAATACAAAATTTAATATCCAATCCTCTAATTTTAAATCCAATCAATGTGTATTTATAAAATTTGAAATCTCATCAAAAAATTTGAATTCAAGCACTAATCCATTAATCATCTTACTCCTCTAATTTAAATCCAATTGATGCATATTTATAAATTTAAATCCTCATCCCAAAAATTTAAATTCAAACACTAATCCATTAATTATCTTACTCCTCTAATTTAAGTCCAATCGATGGGTATTTATAAAATTTAAATCCTCATCCCAAAAATTAAATTCAAATACTAATCCATTAGTGATCTTATTCCTCGATTCTTTTTCCACACAATACTCAAATAATGTAATACTTATAAAATATTCAAATACAACATTCAAAATGAATCTATATCTTGTAGTCAAATAAATATAATGATATTCTCCTTAGTTTCCTCAAGTTTTAATGACAAATTCAATCATATCATAATCTTCATAAAAAATCAATGGTTTAACAAAATCGTTAATTCTGCCATATTAAATTTTCAACTCTTTATTCAAATTAATGTTTGTCCTCGAAATTTAAGGCACCTTGTCTCTCTCTGTCAAGTCATAACTTCTTCATTAATCTCTACTATGATCAAACCACCAACAAAAGGTCTAAGAAAATCCTACCTACGGTCATACAACATGCAATCTAGAGAAAACATGCATAGTTATGGTCTATTTTGTCATGGTATTGTAGTCTCTGTCAGGGTGTACTACTAACTATATTCTAGCAAAAAATCATTGATACAAGATATGGTACTAAGAAATCAATCAATCAATAAAATAGACAAAAAAGAAACAGAAGGAAAGAACAGAACAGAACCTGCTAACACAACCATGGTTTAATTATGCATCCAAAGTTTGATACCCCTATCCTTTGGTACCACTGTTTTTACTACAAGCACACCCACTGCTAACTCTCTTACCTACTGTAATTGTTTATACTAGTTGTTCTTATTACTCAAGTGCATGCCAACTGCAACACAACAGATTAAGTACTGCTCCCTCTAATACAACTCTAGATGGACACCCAAGTTAGTTTACGGTGCCATCTCAGGCATGCTCAAGCCAACAGATCCTTACACATGCACTTCATCCACTCATATACTGATATATATTTCTTACCCACCATAAAATTTTATCCTCAAAATAAACTCTCAAAATTTAACTTCTCGAACAATTTAAAATAAAATGCATATACTTCCTCAAAAGGCAAATATTCAAATATTGAAATAAAATTTTTAATCACTTCCAAAAATCTTTATGGCTTTGACTATGTTTATTGAATTGAATTTGAATCCTCAAATTTTTTAATAACGTAAAATCTCAACTCCTCAAAAATTCTTAAAAATTGAAATTTATTTCCAATCTTCTAATTATAGATTTAAATCCACATCTATCTAAGTATATATATATACTCACAGTCTCTAACACACAAGATGCATATAGATACACCACTTGTCTACAACCCTCAACTGTGTACTAAAATTTGCACTTCCCAGATTACTTGTAATATTACTCCCAATAATTTTCTATCCATGTTAACTGATACTTCAATCTAATATTATCACACGAGGTACTTACTGTTACTAGCACAATTCTCAACTAATCATTGATATAAAATACTAGCACCATTGGTATAGTAATACTAGCTTCATCATTAGATCACCTTATCACACTCACCAGAACTCATGATCACTTGCACTAATTATTAACTTCTATAATACACATGTTTCACTTTACTCTTAAGGCAGGCATATGGTTCCATATCTCGATTGATGTATACGTATCTTCTCTTAAATCTTTTACAGGCTGATATACTAATCTGTGATACACTTCATACCTTCTATGACCAATCTTGATATTTCTCTACCCATGGCATCTCATTAATACCCTTTATGCATATATATTTCTTTACTCTTGACACACCCAAGTATCAACCACCAAATTGAATATCATGCTCCATTAATTTTTAACACAATTTTCTTGATACTTAATTATTTACATGGATCACCCAACTACATGAATTCATGACTATCCAGGACTGGCATGCTGATTTTGATACTAACTCTTGGAACCATCACTAATACTCTTTACTCCTCCTTCCTATAGTACCAATACTAACTATAATGACACCTATTATAGAACTATTGCTACAAGGTACTATGCTACGGGTTATCTCTAGATTGATGCCTATTGCTCACATGTCCAATCAAGAAACACTTACATACTCATAAGCCACACTTCCAACAGTCAACACTGATACAAGACACAGACCTGGTTGTAAGTCACCAATTATCACACTAACAAGAAATCCTAATGGAACAAAGTTCTATAAGGAACTGGACTAAGGACTGAAGGTTTCTCTACTGCTAGCAAGGAAAAATGATGGAATAAGGTCCTATAATAACAAAAGTAGATAAGTATTGAGATAATACTTTAAGAACCAATTTAAGATATAACCTGATAATCATGCACGTCTATCCGAAATTATGACACTCTGAATCCTCGCCACGCTAGTAAGCATAGCTGCGATAAACATTAGGTTCCATAACTAAGTTATGCAACTCAATAATCATGTCATCTAGAATCCTCACTACGCCAACCAGTTATGGCTGCGAGAAAATCTAAATTTTATAACTAAGATATGTACATCCTAAGTCAGGTTCTTACATTTCTACCACGACGGCTAATGTGGCTGCGATAAACTCTAGGCTCCATAACCAAAGCAGACGTTTCACCTTTCTCACTGTCCTCATCAACATATGTCATCAGATGATACCATAATTTAGTCCATAAAATTTATCTCGATATGAAATCAGACTTAACAACGACACCAAGAATTAAGTTTAACAACCGATCAACAAGAATCAAATTCAATAACAACAAGTGAGAACGGACGAAAACATGGAAAAAGATTTAAATTAGAAATTATAATAAGATTCTCAAGGGTCGTCCCAGGAATCTCTCAAATAATTTATGATTGAGTATCCTCTCTCATCCTAGTATCCTATGTACTATATCCTATCGCAGGCACGTAGTAGTATAATTAAGACGTCGCACTACTACGACATCGCTCTAATTACGAAGCTCGACCTGCATGGGCTACCATAAAAAATGTGTCATGACCCACACCCGATATAGGGGCACGAGTACACGGGTACGTCCAGCCTACGCCGCAGCATCGACGGTAGAACGCTATCTAGGTCACGCTACTAGCTAATCAATCTCACATGAATATTCAACTCCATAAGGAGACACAGATATCACTATATAATATGGAATACTCAATCACAAAACTAAAGCACGATAAGATATCGAAGAAAATATATGAAATACAACACAAGTCTAAACAATAAAAATAGTCTAACCTGCAACAATAACATCCAAATCTCCAAGTATGCTAGAAATAAATCCTCTAAGGCGTAGTCTGAAAAAATATTTCCAGTCATGATGGAGCAAAGTACAAGCACTAACAACAGTTCCATGTATATTGACAAAAACTATAATACAGTATAAAGAAATACAAGATGGATATAAATACTAGCAATAAGAAATACTGGAGCATATATCATCATCAATGGTACACTAGCAATGAACAAAAATAAAAGTGCATGCTAGAACAATGAACTGGAATATAAGTGAATACTAGAACTATAAACTGGAAATACATGCCTAGAATATCTAGCTAAGTTTGTGAAACATCAGCATATCATGTGATCGGCTTGGGACTGATCATGCTTGCTATGTATGACTAGCTATGATTCATGTAAGGTCAGGCTAACCATCCAGTTAGCTATGATGCAAGCAATAGTCAGGCTAATCATACATAACATGCTATAAGGTATGTAATGGTCTGGCTGCACCGACATGAGGTATGGGTGAGCTATGGTTCATGTAGAGTTGGGTATGATCACATAATCTACTAATATTTCCCCGTCCCCAGCTAGCACGATGGATTCCAATCATGACTCCTCGTGACTGGTCTCGATGATGCCGACTTGTGTATACATAGTATCAGAATCATGTACGCTATACAACTAAAAATATAAAGATAATTAACATAATAAAAACTGTCAGAGGATGTACTCGCCTATGGTCCTCTGCTGGAATTACCAATGTCCTATTTTCGAAGTCTTATCTGAAATCCAACAGTCCTATAGACATCATATAATATAATAATATAGCATGAGTCATTACACTAACACACAATCATAAATATACTGAACTCAGAGGGTACGCTAGGGGTGACACTGGTCAACTAGCAGGGCCAAGTGTGCATCTAACTGAACGGGTGTCACGTCTTTAAATGTTGTGTATAATCAGACAGTCAATTACTAACACATGTCTAGCCAGTACGTCAGTGTACACAAGGTAGACAGATCACTAATACTCAGGGTCACATGGTCATGTGTGTTTGATAATAAACGGAAAAAATAAAACTAGGTTTATACAAAATCCTTTCTTAGGTTTACAAACAAGAAGTACAATTAATCCTATATGAGGATGTCAAGTACAAATTTTAATCTGGGTAAATATTGCTATAGGAGTCTGATCTGTAGTCGATCACTTTGTCTCTTGGACCATACGATGATGAAGAAGTGCTGTAGAAGAAGGAGATGCTTTAAAGATTGTAAGAGGGAGTGGATGCTCGATGCCAAAATCGTTGATCACTACTCTCTGTCTGAGCTCTTCTCTCTCTATTCTTCGATTTCTTCGACCTTTTTCCGACCTTAATTCTTCAACTCTGGAATTTGTGACCTTTTTTCTGAACTCCAACCTCTGTCAATAGAGGTCTCTATTTATAAGGTTTTAGTGACAGTAACCGTCCAGTCGGCGTAGAAGCCGGATAGTGGAGAGTATGGCACTTTTTACGTGGCGGTTATAATAACTGCCACCCACATATAGATGATCTTCTGAATAAGCTTGTGACGCATATCCTATTAAGAGATAATGCGTATAACTGCTGCGAAGATCATGGCATGCAAGCCACGTAGGTAACTACCCCTTGCGTAGAAAAGGTTGGCGTAGAAGCCAATAACTGTCACCATGGCGTAGAAGCCAATTAGGCGTAGAAGCCTTGCAGGCGTAGAAGCCTAATGCTGCATGGATAGGTAGCTAGCGTAAAAGATAGCCGATCCTCCTTTCTTGACTGTGAGCATATTCTGGACCAAATAGCCTTATCACTCATAAATGCAAATATAGCCTGAGTTGGCATATTCCGAGGAGATAGCATACAGCGTGCTCCTTATAGCTGCAAACAGCCCGGTAGCGTATTTCAAGGAGATAGCGTACAACGTGCTCCTTATAGCTGCAAATAGCCCGATGGCGTAATATGCAGAGGTGATGATGTAGATATATTAGCCATAATTATGGCTCGCCCAGTCTTTGAAAATATAACCAAATCTCATGCATTAAATGTAGAAATCTGCCCCCATTCTGAGCATTAAATGCAGAGACGTGCCTCGAGCTCTGTAAGAAGAGCAGCTTTTGATGTGGCAGTTCATTTTGTCTTCTGCTGAGCGTAAAAGCTCACATCTGCCTGTGTAAAACTAGGCAGCGTATTCCTTTATATGCATAAAATTACTTTGTATCAGGGAAATGTCAATAAATGACGGTTTGGGTCTGTGTGCCGCACCATCATTACAGCCGTCGTCTGGATAGATGTGCAGTACTTGTTGTCAGGAGTCAGGTTCACTGCATGATATGACAGGTTCATTCGAGGAATACGAAGAGTTCCTCGTACACTTCAATGCTGCATTAAAAGCGGATGAGTTTTATGCCATAAAGGCGGTATAACACCCTTTTTACGCTGAAGTAGCCTAAAAATACTGTATTACGCGGATTGTCCTGGAGCTTATATTTTACGCTGTACTAGCGATAAAGCTCTGTTGTACGCCGATGGCTCTGAAGTCATATTTTACGTCGCCCAACACTAAAATGCTGCGTATAACTCTACAGCGTATTTTTTATGCTTCTACAAGACCCCCTTCAAAGTTTTTAAATTCCTCATAATTTGAAATATTTTGAATGAAGCATAAAACGGTCAAGTCTGACTCGTTCCTCGAGGCTAATTTTTTGGCGGATTTTTGAGAATTTGTTGGGATTCGGTGTATTCTCTTTTGCCTATATAAAGGCTGAGGAGTTAACCTGTTCTTTCCATATTTCCTTCACACAGAGATGATTGCCGGAGTTTGTCAGGTCAACTTGAGGAAGAAGAAGATCATATTTTTCCAGCATGTAAGGAGCCGAAAAAGAAGGCGTCTTCGAGCAAATATCCTCTGCAACGATGGATCATGGAAGGATATCATAGTTTCTTTTGCTCGGGATAACCAGCAACTTCATATGGCGATTCGTCCAGAAGAGAGGAAGGGTCACATTAGACCACATAACTTGCACCTGTATTTTCTCCCGTTGTTCGTGGTCGAGGGCAGACAAACTAGCCCTGTTTTCCAGTATTGAGTTGGGTATAAAACCTCAACTCAATTTGTCATGGTGTATGGGGGATGGGCTCTTGAATAATTTATACAGGCCCAGTTTTGTATCCTCCCACATTTAATCATTTTCTTGTTCATCGACTGTGAAAGTCAATGAACTGCTGTAGAAGACAAAAAAGATCTCCACCAATACGAGAACTTGGCAGAACAGACTCTTGGTGTGATCATGAAGATGAAAAATCCTTTGTAGACTGGATTTCCCTCATATGTAATCATGATTAATAAAATTATCTTCTTTTATGCATATGATGATTTGCCATATTCTTTGCTGTGATGAAGTCTGAATATGTGTAGCTTTGCCCCGTCTGAATAACTTTACGCTGACTCTGATAAAAGAGTATTTGGTCCCGTCCTGTCTTTTACGCGTAACTGAGGACGCGTAGAAAACTGCTTAGCATTTAAGTCAAATATCCGAACTGTCATGCTGTTTTGAACGAGAAATTGCGTAGAATTCTGAACTTGTCACTTCTTTGATAAGAAGAATTCTTGTTCAGACCATCATCTTCAAGAATGATTTCCCAAAAATCCCTTAGAATAGGGCTAGAAATGGCTATCAAAAATGGTATCGCCACCTTGAACTGTAGAGAAATATTCAGACTGAATTTTGGATGAACTTCCAATCAACCCAAGAAGAAGAGTTATTTTCAATGCTGAACTCTGTATGCTTTGGATACTTGGGATATTTTGAGGCCAAGGAGGAGTATCTTCTGCGTGAACCCTTGCAATTAGCCATCTTGAGATTTGTTCAGATATACGCATACTCTGGCCTGCGTATTTAAAATATGCGAAAAGTCATAGATGAGCATAAAATCATAAGTTTGTAGCCTCTCGAGCGTAAAAACTGCAAAGCATAAAAGCATCCGGGCGTAAAACTATAGATTTGTAGCTTCTGAAAAGAAAACTTCCGAGTGTGAAGTCGTAGATTTGTCGCCTCTGAGCGTAAAAAGCTTCTGAGCGTGAAATCATAGATTTGTAGCCTCTGAGCGTGGAGTCGTAGGTTTGTAGCATCTCGAGCATAAAAGCTGCCGAGCGTAAAAGCATCCGGGCGTAAAACCATAGACTTATAGCCTCTGAGCGTAAAATCATAGATTTGTAGCTTCCCGAGCGTAAAAAGCTCCTTGGCATAAAATCCCGAATTTGCTCTGCACGAAAACTTTTTGAATTTGCTGATTGTCCGCCTTCCCTGAATAATAGGCTGACGTAGTCCCCAATCATAACCGAATATCAAAAATCTCATTTGGTTAGGGATTCGAGGAGTCCATCTGAACTCTATATATATCCCAAGGCCTTCAGAGAGAAGACTCTTCACCTATCTTTTGTAAAAGAAAACCTTCGTCTCTTTGAGTACTCTCTTTCATTTCTTCTCTGAGCATTCTGAGTTTTTAGCAATGGCACCAAAACCAATCTCCTCTTCTAAGGGAAAGAAGGCTGCCTCCTCTTCTTGCTCCTCTGCCCAAGCAAGAGCGACTCCCATCGGGCAGCGCGAACCCCGCTCTGAACGAAGTGTCCCACCGACGAGCTGTGCACCGGACGTTATAGGTAAAGCTTTTGGGACGACAAGAATGAAGAAAACCCTTTGCACACATTGTACGTGAACGCGCTAGGTCATCTTCTGTGCTGATAGCCTCTCCGAGGAAGATGATGCACAGAGATGTTTCATCTTTTACGCCCACATTTCTAATGTGTCAGCGTAAAAACTCCATATTTTTGCAGTCTGGCGTAAAAGCTTTGACTGTCAAAATTTGGCGTATACTACAAACTTTGAGTGTTACGCTCTGTATGAAAACTCTTGCATAATAACTCAAACTTTGGCAATCTGGCGTAAAGCACAGGCTGTCAGATTTTTTTGTATACTGCCAATCTTGAATTTTACGCCTTGGAATGAGATTCCAGCGTAAAAGATCAAGTTTTTACAGTCTTGGCGTAAAAGCACAGACTGTTGCTCTTTGGCATAAGCTGCAAGATTATGAGGTCTAGTATAGCAACTAACGTCTTTTTCTTGCACTTTGTAGTTAACTTGCATATATCTCCGTTGGCTGAGGTGATGGGTTCTGCTGCTGAGATGCTGCACTCCAATTACCTGGAGGATTTGTCCCATGTGACATTTCCTATTTCTGGACCCCAATATCCTGAAGGAAGGGGAATCCTGATATCGTCTCAAGGAGAGCGAATGCTGTTGAGCATGATCAACGGAGAGCCCTTGACATACATAGACGGGGCCAAATACATAAAACTGGCTTTCCTCTTCGGGGATATGATTGACAAACAATCCCAGACGAAACCCAAGAAAGAAAATTAGGTTTTTCCTACCGGGGGCCTGGTCCTGTATCTGCCCAAGATGCTGAGAGATTACCCTATCTCAGCATTCTTCCATGCCACACATCCCAGGAGGATGTTGTGGACCATGACTCCCAATCTTCACGGCTAGCCGGGGAAGATATTTTATCAGAAAGGGTCCGACCAAGGGTTATTTGTAAGCCACCCTTCTGGCCCGGTCATGCCGTTCAGGGGATTGTATTCGGGCAGTGTCCCGAGTGAAGACACTTGACTGCTTCAACCAGTCCAATTACCGACTTTCTGTAATGACTTCATGGGGCATAGAGGGGTATACCCCAAGGTTAATCCTCGGACCAATGGGTGGGTTACCCCTACAAATCTTCGATGGGCTCGTTTAGCTACCTGGGCCCTGAAGCATTTTCAGACTGAGCTGGAGAGTATTGGTCTGTACGCGGCTGTGAGTGCTACCAGTGTTGGGTTACCTCTCAACCCCAACCTATTTTTGGCCTTGATGGAGCGATATATCTCGCTCACTGGGACTTTTGCCACTCCACTGGGGGAGTTGGGATTGGCCCTTCACGAAATGATAGAGATTTCAAGACTGCTAATGGGGGATACTCCTTATAAAGAGTATGTTTCCACAAACCGAGAGCTGGAGGATACATACCCTCGGGTAGTGGCAGTGTACCAGGAGCTGATGTGTCACTATTTAGCGTGAACCGCCTTCTATAATGAGCCCTCTGATTTGGCTTATACTAACAAATGGGCGTCCTACCTCTTCTTCCATCAGGCCAGGGCTGCTAAGCCAGACAAAGTCATGGATAGCAGGGATAGGCCTTTGAGCTTTCTGAGCGTGCTTAGTGCTCAAGTAGTCGATGACCTTATTGAAGACGCTGGGGCTTCAGATCAAATTCTCGACGAAGGGATAGGGAAATATCCTGCAGGCACTAAAGCCTACAGTTATTTGAGGCATTGTCGCAGGCCTCTGTCCAAGGAGGCTCAACTGGCTGGCTTTCTCTCTATATGGCTGCGTCGACTGGTAGTACCCGGCATTGCATCATCGGATCACATTCATCGTAACACCTTATAGCCTGCAGTACGTCTGGTGTTTGGGGCAAGACTGGACCTGCTTTCTGCCATGGTATGCGGCATACAAGCTGGCCTGAGGGCCATTATTGATAGGTTTCTTGCCGATAAAATACGGCGTGACAGCTTTCCCAGGGTAGAATTATCGTTCCTGTATTTAATGGGATGGTTAATTCTCCATAACCCCAGGGTCATGTCTCCTGGCTCTGGCAGTAGTTCGGGGAGTAACTTCTTGTTGAATTACAAGAATTTCACCTGGAACGTGACCACAGTTTTAGACTGTCGGTAGGCACTAAATTTTGCTCACAGCTGGAAGCTCTTCTGCACCGTCCCCACTGTACATCTCAATCAACAAGGGAGCAGACTTCAGGAATCAGGTGAAGGGAAGACCGTTCTTTCTCCTGAAGCTTTTAATTGGTTGGTCTGCATTAGATCTTCCTATTTATTGTACAGAAGTGAAGACCAATGCTTCTTGGAGCCCTACCTGCCTAGTCGGTTCGCCAGGCAGTTGGTATGATCAATTGCACATGGGAAATGCCGTCACCAGCTTCAAGTCCCGGGGTAGACTTATTGATGGAGCGAGAGGATGGCGATACTTCATAATGGGTTGGACTGGAGCAGCTTTTACTGTGCCCACGACTTCACTCTCCATGGAGTTGCGCATCCTCCACTCGTACGCCCAGTTTTACGTGGCATCAATACCTTCCATCGCGATTTTAATATGCGTAGAGATTTTAGGATGCCCTCTTCTAAGTCCGCGGGAAGAGACGAAATCCCATCAGTTTCCTCTGACGAGGGTGAAGATTTTGTCGATCCAGATGAGCCTTTATTGGCAGTACCGAGAGGCAAAATACCTCCGCCTGCAGAGTCTTTGGTTATCTCTGGTAAGCGAAGGGCTCCTATTCTGAAGGAGACTTCCCCTCGCAAGAAAAAGAAGACTGTTAGTGGTCCTGACAGGACCTCCAGTCATGAGGCTCCTAGAAACGAGCCTGCTGTTTCCCCTGTTGGGGACGATCCTTTAATTAGAGGTTCCTCGCCTTTTAGAGAGGGAACCTCCACAGTTTCGGCTGGCAGTGTCGGAGAATCTTTGCTCGAGGCTGCTGTTGCTGCTACCACTTCAGGTAGAGGTACGAGATCGCCTTCGAGGCCGAGCCAAATAAGGATAACTTTATCCAGCCCAATAATGGGTTCAGCCCCTGCCGCATCTGTAAGTATATCCAGCGAGATTCCACCCAATGAGCCTCGAGTGGATCTCGGTGAAGACCTGGAAGAATACCTGCCAGTGTCAGTTGGCACACCCTCTTCTCCAGGTATGACAGCTCACTTAACATCATTAAGAAATGATTTAGCTGTACTGGCTGCAGACGCGACATATATACCATCGGCCATGGGTAAATATCGTCTTTATGCCTCTTTTTAGAAAAATTAACATCATGTTGATATTAACTTTCTCTTGTCTTCTTTTCAGGGGAAGACATCTACGGGGATGGTAGCATCGTCGCAACTTTCGGCTTTGTTTCCGCTCCTGTCTATGACACGGAGGTGCCTGACTTTGAAGAGGAAACATTTTCGGGTGCCGGCTCGCCCGAAATGGTTCCGATATCTCGAGAGGAGGATGAGCCTGTCATTACGACAATGCCTCCTTTGAGTACGCCGGCCACTTCGTCCGTTGTTGGCGCTTCTTTTTTTGTCGCTCCATCTGTTGAGGCGATGACTGTGGCAATGTCGTCTACAGTCATTCCAGGAGGGAGATTCTCTGATATTGCAGCCACTTCCAGCGTCCATTCGAATCTCGCCGTGTTAGTTGAGCAGTTTTCAAGCATTTTCTACGCCACTTTGAAAATGCTGATATCGATGGTGCTAGAGAAGAATCTAGGCTTTGAGGCTCTGAAGACGTCCTCCAACTTTAGTATAGCGCAGATTAGATACTTCAACAATAATGACAGAGCTGATGCGCTAGAGCAAATAGTTAATGGTTTGGAATAACCCATTAACGATTATTTGCAACTATCTCGAGGCAGCATTGACGATCTCATTCAAGCTAGGTACGACTCCTTAACTGCAGAGCTTGCTGGACAAATGGAATCTCTGAACAAATATGTCTAGGAACAGCAGCAGCAGATGGATCAAGAGCGTGCCGAATTGGAGTATGTCATTCCCCAGCTGACTCAGTGCAAGACTGAATATGAGGAAGAGACAGCGAGGGTCTGCAAATTGGAGGATAACCTCGCTAAGGCCAAGGAGAAGGCTCTCTCTTTATCAACAGCTCGCGACGTGTTGAAGGATCGAATGGAGACGGCTCAGCAGAACCTGACGCATGTGGGTGTCATCTACGCAGGTTTTGTACATGCTCGGTCCGAGCTATCTGCTTTGAACAATGAGGCGGCAAGGTTGGAGCGGGCTCGCGCCGACGTTTTGAACTCCAGGGATGAAAGAATGGTCATTCTGGCACAACAGATTCGCGACTTAACCGCTCCTCCCAAATGATATACCTTTTGCTTTTCTATGTAATTTGCTCTTTCTGGAGATAATAAAGAGACTTTATCTGACTTTGTGGACCCATCATTTTGGAATATAAATGACAAGCTAGGGTAAAAGTGATAACAGAGGTAATATGGACGTGATATACTCTCGGTAAGCTTCAGCTAGACATATCTATTCAGAGGTTATATGGACATGATAGAATATGCTCCAACTAAAATTTGTACATAAAACACTATCAGAGGTAATATGGACATGATAGGTTTTGATGTTCCAACTTAGTTTAGACATATCTATTCAGAGGTTATATGGACATGATAGACTATGATCCAACTAGTTTTTTTGGAAGTAGTATTGTCAGAATAAGATCTTCACCATACTCCATTTGAGCAAAGGAGGTTAAGCATAGTACCTCTTAAGGAATTTGTCGTTGATAGGAGCCATTAACAAGTCTCCATTAGGCTTAGCTAATCTGTAAGCGCCATTTGAGAACGTCGTCTTGATCACATAAGGGCCTTCCCATTTGGGTTAGAATTTACCCTTACTCTTGTGAGTAATAATCATTGGCCTTCTCCTAGCTAAAACTAGCTCACCAACTTTGAACACTCTTTCCTTTACTTTTTGATTAAAAGCTCTAAAAATGCGTGCTTGGTAGAACGCGATGCCCTGTTGGCTTGAAGGCATTTTTTATCTAATCCTTCTAGCTCTTGAAGCCTTAATAGGTCATTCTTTTATTGAGTCAACTCATTAGCTACCACTATCCTGAGTGATGGAATTTGAATTTCGATGGGGAGAACTGCTTCACTCCCGTAAACCAGTGAGAATGGGGTACAACCCGTCGGTGCCCGTACCGTTGTGCGGTATGCCCAGAGACATTCTCCTAGTTTCTCATTCCAATCTCTTTTGTTCGAAGAAACAAACTTTTTTAAGAATTTGATAATGGTTTTGTTGAAAGATTCCGCCAAACCATTAGCAGCAGGATTGTATGCCGTAGAGGCCATATTTTGTATTCGATTTTTATCGCAAAATCAATAGAATGCTTGACTGATGAATTGAGGCCCGTTGTCATGAATTATCCTTCGGGGAATCCCAAAGCGATAAATGACATGATGCTTAATAAAGCTGATCACGTTAGATGTCTTCACCTCAGTAAGGGGGATTGCCTCTGCCCATTTAGAGAAATAATCCGTGATAGCCAATATGAACTGATGACCATTGGAAGAAGACGGGTGAATAGGACAAATGATATCCATATCCCATGCTTCAAAAGGCCAGGATGCAACCGTAGGATATAAATATTCAGAAGGTTGATGTATAAAATCTGCATGAACCTGGCAGGCTTTGCATTGTCTTGCATATTTTATTGCATCTGTGATCATAGTAGGCCAGTAATAACCCATTCTCCTGATACGATCCTGTAGCTTAGGACCGGGTTGATGTGCTCCGCATATGCCTTCATGAGATTCATGGACAATCCGTTGTGCTTCATCACCAGAGAGATATCGTAATAATAGTCCGTCATAAGTCCGGCGATATAGACATTATGAAGAAGCATCAAAATAGAAGTGTAATGATCTTCTTTTGACGGATACTGCTTCTTTAGGATCCTCTGGTAAGATTTCGTATACTACGAAATCTATAAAGGGACTTCTCTAGTCTCTCTTTGGAAGATCTGTGTTCACAGCGTAGCTGCATTCTATATGAAAGTTATTTTTCACACAGAATAAATCTTTGTTAAGAAGGATCACCGAATTCTGCCTTCTTATAGGAATAGCTAAATCTGTAGCTAGACTGGCTAGGGCATCAGCTTCCAGATTCTGAGATTGAGGCACATGCTCTAGGAAGAACCCTTTGAAAGATATGGCTATTTTGATCGTTGCTTGGTGATAAGGGATGAGGTCTGGATTTCGGACTTCATATATTCCTCTGACTTGATTGACGATCAGCAGAGAATCACCGAAAGCTTCCAGAGATTCGACGTCTAATTCTTTAGTGACTTAGAGTCCGATGAGTAGGGCATTATACTCTGCCACATTATTAGAGCAAGGCTCGCTAAGAGAATATGCTCGATAGATGACGAGTTTATCAGGAGTAACCAGGATAATTCCTACTCCTGAAATTACGTTTCCCCTGGGACCAGTTCTGGAGGCACCATCGAAGAATAGCTGCCATATATCACTCTTCATTGCAGAATTACATTCTGCAACTTCGTCGGGAATGCCCTCGTATAGTTTGGAGGTTTCTAGAATCGGATGAGCAGCTAGGAAATTAGCCAATGCTTAGCCCTTGATGGACTTCTGAGGGACGTACACCATATCATACGGTGTTAATAACATCGCCCAAGTCGCGAGTCAAGAATTAAGAACACTTGGCTTGTTCATCAATACCCGCAGAGGATTGATCCTGGAGATGATGTGAATAGTCTGGCCTGTGACATAGTGTCACATTTTCTGAATGGCGAACATTAAGGTCAAACATTCTTTTTCTACTGGATTGTATCGGTGTTCAGCTTCGACCATCATCCTGCTTAAATAGTAGATAGCCTGTTCATGACCCTCATCGTTCTTCTGTGCGAGGAGAGCTCCCAGAGAATGATCCATTGCTCGAACATACAGTAAGAATGGTCTTCCTATGACGGGAGGCACCAGAACTAGAGGATTAGTGATGTAGCATTTGATATCATTAAACGCTTGCTGACAGGCTTCGTCCCATACGAAGAATACACCTTTCTTCATGAGACGAGAAAAAGGCTGACACCTCCCAGAGAGATTAGATATGAATCTCTGGATATAAGCCAGACGACCTTAAAATCCTCTGAGTTCTCTCAGATTGCGGGATGGTCGCACTTCTAAGATGGCCTTGACTTTATCGGGGTCCACATGAATACCTTTGGCGGTAATGACAAATCCCAGGAATTTGCCACTGGATACATCCAGAAAGGACTTTGTAGGATTCATTTTGAGTTGATGTTGGCGCATCAACTCGAATACTGTCTTCAGGTCTTGGATGTGATTATCATTGCGACGGCTTTTGACAGCTATATCGTCTACGTAACATTCTACTGTTTTGCGTAAATGCTCGTGGAATATGTTACTCATAGCTCGTTGGTACGTAGCTCCGGCATTTTTCAGTTCGAAGGGCATGATCGTATAGCAATATACCCCTAATGGTGTCCGGAAGGTAGTATGCTTCTCGTCTTGGGATGTATCTTGATTTGATTGTATCTTGAGAATCCGTCCATGAAAGACATGCGTTCAAAACCACATGTATTATCAATCATGACGTCTGTGATGGGAAGAGGAAATTCATCCTTGGGGCAGGCTGCATTCAAATCTCGGTAATCTATGCAGACACGTACTTTTCTATTTTTCTTCATGACCGGGACAACATTGGCGACCCAGTCGGGATATTGTTCTTCCCGGATGAAGCTGTAGGCTATTAACTTCTTGATTTCAGCTTCAATGGCGTCCATCATGTCCAGACGAAATCGGCATTGATGTTGCTTTATGGGCTTCGAATTGGGTAATATGTTGAGTTTATGAGTAGCCACTTTTGGATCAAGACCTGGCATGTCCTCATAATTCCATGCAAAGATGTTGATATATTCTCTTATCAGCTGGATTATTTCTTTCCTTTCTTCTTCGGAAAGATTGTTACTGATAAATATCAGCTTTGGTGAAAGTTCATCCCCAACGTCGATTTGGATAACTTTATCTTCAGTGGGGGGGTTCTCTCTGCTCGAACCTGAGTTTCCACTGTGTATCCATTTGCTGAGCCCAAGAGTCATTCTCAAACGGTTCAGATTTTTGTTCGTCTGCTTCGAGAGAATCTGTCAATACTGTATTTACTGATAATGCTCGTTCGAGATTATCATATGATGAGCCGGAGGGCGGTGAGCCATCTCGAGAAGAGGAAGAGATATCCTCCTTTGACTCAGAAATTGTAAGGGAGGTGGTATACCCTAACCCAAAATGAGTTCGTTGACAGTAGGGATCACCGTGCAATGGCATTCGCATGCCTTTCTCATAGTTAAGGCCTAGTTCCAGCTTCAAGTCATAGCCCATATTTTGCATAATCTTCAAAGCTTGCTGGCTATATCTGTGAACCTGTATTTTACCAGCATCGTCATCGAGAGAATCTTCTTGTACAGTCGGTTCATTGCGCATACGACCGAAGACTATTGAACGCTGACTGCTGCGAGTAGGCGGGACAATAAAGATAGAATCCTCATGTGGCCCATATGTCGTGATGATATTAGATGGTGACGCTACTTCACACACTTACGGATGATAAGAATCTATAGCTTCCAAGAATTTTTGTGCTATAGGTTCTATATCGTTATGGGGAGAGGATTCCTGATCAGGAATTTGAGCGTCAATGTACTAGAAAAGAGGATCTTTATTATCATCAGAAACCATATTTCTGGTGGTATTTACATCAATCGGCTGCTTGTTACGCCGAAGGTTGATGACCAAGGGTGGAGGCTTCTGGTTCAAAGTGATCACTAGAGGATCACCTCTATTTTCTGACTTAGTTTTGTTCAGGTGGATGGCCAGAGGTTCCATGACTTTCGGACGAGTAGTTCGCCCTTTCACCTTGATTGACAGAGGTTGTTCGGCAGAGGGTTCTTCTGGCTCCTGGTGGGATTTCTCCTCTGTTTTGCCTGACACCTCCTCCATGTAGTCTTGGGTGTACAATATGGCATCAGAGTAGTAGGATTCTACTCCTTTAAATGGGTTAAGGTTAGCAAAATCTGTTTGTACTGTTCCTTGGGCATCTACATATTTAAAGTATTGATGTAGAGTCGAAGGCACGATGTTGTGGTCGTGGATCCATGGTCTGCCTAGCAGAATATTGTAGGACACCTCTGAATCAATGACATAACATGTAGCCACTGATCTGAGATCGCCAATCTGGATCCTCAGACGAATCTTCCCCAACGGCTTACTTTTCCTGGCGTTGAAACCCACGATTGTAGTGGTAGTGTAAGCCAATTCGCTGGTAAAAATCCTCAGCGGTCTGAGCAGACTAAGAGGAATGATGCTGATCGATGATCCCGAATCTATGTGAAACCGGTCAACCTCTATGGAACCGACATATCCGGTGTAATAGAGGGGTTTGTCATGCTTGTTGTGTTTCAACAGCATGTCATCTTGAGTGAAAGTGATATTCGGGACCACCTTCATCATACTATGGCATTGAGGATATGCCACAAGTTCTTTATCAGGGGACTTGAGCTGGGTCAAGTATGCATCTGACTGCATTAATGCTTCACTCAAGGCTTTACGAGTGTCTTTAGAGAGCCTGAGTAATTCAGAAATGGACAATCTGGCTGGTGTATGAGCCAACTGGGCCAGGATGTCAAAGTTATACGGCTTTTCTAAACCTTTGCTTTGAATATTCTTCAAAGGTTTATTGAAGCGCACTTCCTTTTGCTTCCTCTTGTCCGCCGAAGTTGGTCTCGAAGGACCGGCCTCTGGTATAACGGGTTTCGGTTCTGAAGGCTTGGCAGCTGGAGCGTCTGCCGATGCTTCTTCCTGACTTCCTCCATAGTCCTTGAGGTAGGCTTTCCCTGAACGGGTTCCAGTAGCCAAAACCTCTTCTTCTGATGTCGAGGATACCACAACCATATGACATGGTTTACGCTTTGAACTCTTCTTAGACTTAGCCTTGGCAGCTTGAGTCTCTTCCTCGATCTCTGACACCAGATCTGGATGAACCCACATAATCTCGCCCCGCTGGGTAGTTAGGGGTACCAGGTTATGATTTTGACCCCTGGCTGGAGGAAGATTAATGATGTTCATTATTGTCCGAGAAATAGGTACAACACCATCCGAAACTTCTTGAGGAGGCAGATTGCCAAATTGAAGAGAGATCATGTTGGCTGTGACCGTCTTCTCGCTGTTGCGCAGAGTGATGGCCTTAGCATCGATCAACTCCTGGATTTTCCTCTTCAGTACTAACACACCTTTGTGGGGTGATGTATGTACCTATGGAAAATGCAGTACTTGGGTTTATTGGTACTGCCGACTTCATTAGGCCTCTTCACCTCAGGGAGGGTAATCTTGCCGCTTTTGACGAGACACTCGAATATGCTCGAAATATCGTTGTCGTCAAAAGAGTACACTTCAATGGGCCTGGAAGTCCCATGTTTTGTCTGTATGGTTGCCAAAATCTTTTGCCTGGACGTATTGATCGCCAGAGCTTCTTTTCCTTTGGAGCCACGGGGATGGTCGCTGTTAGAGGATGACCTCTTGCCACTATCGGAGGCAGAGATCATGATGCCATTATCACGCGCCTTCCGACTGTTGTCTTCAGCGGCTACCGCTGAGATGATGAACGAGGGCCAATCATGGAACTGATATGGTCCTGTGAACACCGAGATCACTGGAAGAAGATTCTTCCTGCAAATGTCCACCAATGCTGAGTCTGGAACTCCCTGAGGCATTTGTAAAGTGTCCTGACGAAAACGTTCGATGAAAGTGCGAACGTTCTCTTTTTCCTTCTGCTTTACTTTGATGAAAGAGGACATAGACATGTCCATCCCTCCTTCATAGAATAGCGTGAAGAACAAAGTCTTGAAATCTTCAAAGAAAGTAATACAGTTGTCCGCAAGACTACGGTACCACTGATAAGCCACTCCCGAGAGACAGCCTTTGAACACTCGAGTGAGAAGGGCGTCATTCCCTTACAACAATACCGTCATCATACTGAAGTAGTTCATGTACTGGCTCGGTGATGTCTTTCCCTCAAACAAAGCTATAGTCTCTGGTTTGTATTTAGGAGGGAAAGGGACCTCGTCCCAGATAGCTGGGTACGACTGGTTGATTCCTAATTTCTTGAGCTGATCTTTGTGCTTCAAGGCATCAAATTGGGCTTTCAATTCCCGCACTGCCTGCATTGGATCTTCAGCAGGTGGAAGGACCGCAGAGTGGTGAGAGATCGGTTGTATTGCAACTTCAATAGGAGGCAATACATTCTCCGAGTTAAGAAGTGGGGGAGCTGCTAATTCTTGATCTAGAACAGGCTCCTTATTCATGTTGGATGGTGGTAAGTCCACCCCCACACGTATTTGAGTCGGAGGAACCGATGCTTGAGCTATAGTAGCTGTGTCTTGAGTCAGCATCATCTGGTGCATATTCTCCATCATGGACAGTATCTCTTTTAGAGATGTCTCCAACACAGCGATGCGTTGCTCAGTACTTCCTGACGAGGAAGCCTTTTTGTGTTCATCTTCAATGGAATAGACCCTCATTTCTCTGGATGTTATTGAAGGGCTAGTATAGGTATTTATATAGAATAACTCTATACTTTCTGTATCTGATTCAGGAAACTGGCGACCCCCAGTGTCAGAATTTGAAGAATACAAAGCCGATTATCGTGACCTCAAACGGGTGTTTAGGAACACCCCAGCTTCAATGTTCTCAAGGAGTTTATTGAATCTTCTTTAGCTTGGAGTTCTAGAGGGATGACATCTTGAATTCAACCTTCCTCTAGGAATATGTGAAGCCATGTTCACTGATGCATGTGCAGGCTCTTCTTCCTGAAAAGACAGAGAGTAGTTCAATCGGTCAAAAACTGACCATTTTGCTTCAGAACAAAAATAATTAACTACAATCCTATGACTATTACAATAGTGCTCCCTAGGAGGCGTAATAGACATGCTGGAAGATCCCCTATCCTTACGTTTCTGGATCAGATATTCACGCAAGTCAGAAGGATTTACAGAAGAAGAAGAAGGCTTATCCCTCTTGTTTACATCAGTTGGCATGCGGATATTGGAAACCATAACTTTTCCCCTACCACCCGTATACAACAGGTTAGCCATCTGAGTAGCAGATAATCCCCTAGGAGTGTGTCTCTCTGCCAACCGGGTTTTCTTTACGCTGAGGGGTTTAACCTGGCATAATTTGGAACTCTGCTCAAGTTGGCGTAAAACTGAGGAGGCCTTCAATTGGCCATCAGCTTCTCGCGTAATCTGGACGGCGGGCAAATTCTTCTCTTGTTGGCGTAAAGACCGAGAAGTTGAGAAGTCCGCCACTTGTTTTCCCTTGCGTAGATTGCAGGGACCATCTGCTTTTCCGTGGAGGGCAGATGCATTTTTACGCGTAGAGCGTGTTTGAAATTTCTGATTTGGCGCTGAGGCATTATCAGAAATCTTGTCTGCCATGTCACGGACGGAAGACTGAATCTTACGCGCAGAGCGCGGTATAGACTTCTGGATTAGCACTGAGACATCCCCAGAAGTTTTGTCTGCCATGTCACAGACGGGAGATAGAGTTTTATGCGTAGAGCGTGGAGTAGACTTTTGGATTAGCACTGAGGCATCACCAGAAGTTTTGTCTGCCACGTCACAGACGGAAGACAGAGTTTTACGTGCAGAGCGTGTAGGTTGTGAAGCTACAACCTTGTTGGTCGAAGAAACCAGAGAGTCGGCAGGAATGGAAGGGGATGTCCGAGGCATCCAGACCTTACGCAGTTTCCTGTTGTCTTGGACGGAGAGAGAGTGAGTGCTACCCCCTGCTCGAAGCATATAGGCGGATTGGTCGAACTGGACGACCAATATCTTCTTCATTGATCCTACTTATACTGCATCATGTTGAGCAATTGCTTTCTCGTCAGATGAGAAAGAGGTCCCCAATAGAGTCGCCATCTTGTGTTTGATAATAAATGGAAGAAATAAAACTAGGTTTATACAAAACCCTTTCTTAGGTTTACAAATAAGAAGTACAATTAATCCTATACGAGGATGTCAAGTACAAATTTTAATCTGGATAAATATTGCTATAGGAGTCTGATCTACAGTCGATTACTTTGTCCCTTGGACCACACGATGATGAAGAAGTGCTGTAGAAGAAGGAGATGCTTCAAAGATTACAAGAGGGAGTGGATGCTCGATGCCAAAATCGTCGATCACTACTCTCTGTCTGAGCTCTTCTCTCTCTCTGTTCTTCGATTTCTTCGACCTTTTTTTGACCTTAATTCTTCAACTCTGGAATTTGTGACCTTTTTTCTGACCTCTGACCTCTGTCAATAGAGGTCTCTATTTATAGGGTTTTAGTGACAGTAACCGTCCAGTCGGCGTAGAAGCCGGATAGTGGAGAGTATGGAACTTTTTACGCGATGGTTATAATAACTGCCACCCATGTATAGATAATCTTCTCAATAAGCGTGTGACGCGTGTCCCATTAAGAGATAATGCGTATAACTGCTGCGAAGATCATGGCATGCAAGCCATATAGGTAACTGCCCCTTGCATAGAAAAGGTTGGCGTAGAAGCCAATAACTGTCACCATGACGTAGAAGCCAAGTAGGCGTAGAAGCCTTATAGGCGTAGAAGCCTGATGCTGCATGGATAGGTAGCTAGCGTAAAAGATAGCCAATCCTCCTTCCTTGACTGAGGCCTTGAGCGTATTCTGGATCAAATAGCCTTATCACGCACAAATGCAAATATAGCCTGAGTTGGCGTATTCCGAGGAGATAGCATACATCGTGCTCCTTATAGCTGCAAACAGCCCGGTGGCGTATTTCAAGGAGATAGCGTACAACGTGCTCCTTATAGCTGCAAATAGCCCGGTGGTATAATATGTAGAGGTGATGATGTATACGTATTAGCCGTAATTATGGCTCGCCAGTCTTTGAAAATATAACCAAATCTCGTACATTAAATGCAAAAATCTGCCCCCATTCTGAGCATTAAATGCAGAGATGTCTCGAGCTCTGTACGAAGAGCAGCCTTTGACGTGACAGTTTGTTTTGTCTTCTACTGAGCGTAAAAGCTCACATCTGCCTGTGTAAAACTAGACAGCATATTCCCTTGTATCCGTAAAAGCACTTTGTATCAGGAAAATATCACTAAACGACGGTTTGGGTCTGTGTGCCGCACCATCATTACAGCCGTCGTCTGGATAGCTGTGCAGTACTCGTTGTCAGGAGTCAGGTTTACTGCATGATCTGACAGGTTCATTCGAGGAATACAAAGCGTTCCTCGTACACTTCCATGCTGCATTAAAAGCGGATGAGTTTTACGCCATAAAGGCGGTATAATACCCTTTTTACGCTGAAGTAGCCTGGAAATACTGCATTACGCGGATTGTCCTGGAGCTTATATTTTACGCTGTACTAGCGATAAGGCTCTGTTGTACGCCGATGGCTCTGAAGTTGTCACCCCCATATTTCGGATTAGGGGTATTTTCGTCTTTTTATGATTAATGTATAAAATATTGCATAATATTTAATTATATTTATATTGTCGTAATTTTATTTCATTGTTGCGCGTTATCGTTGCTTCGATATTTGGAGCGCTACCCTAGCCATTGCCTTCCAACAAATTTCACAATCTTGTCCTAGACATGCATGCCTTCTTTTCTGACTTTTGTGCAATTTTCTAATTATTGGGCACTTTTGTGCAAAAGTGCATTAAGGTGTCCACCCCATTGAGCACAATACGTGAATAAACCTATTTCCTCTTTATTGGTATTTTTCCATGATTTTAGGAGTATAAAATTTAACATCCACCTCCTTAAGACCATGGCCCTCCACACCTTGAACCAATTGAACCCTAGTCCTTCATTTTGAACCCATTTGAATCATGGCCATTGAATATTTCCATGAGAGGCCCAATCCAAAGAGGGGTTGACCAGTCAAATATTTCTAGGTCATACCCAACCCTCCTTTATAAATATTCTTTTCATTATTTTCCTTTTCTATTTTTTCCTAAACCAAGAAATAGCTCTCAGCCGACTTTTTCCCTGTTCCTTCATCTCCATCCCCAAGCCTGCCGAAAACCGGCCATCACCCTCGCCTGAACGATGTGCACCACCACCCTCGTCCATGGCCCATCTTCTCCCTGCCTCCACAACGTCTATCCCGCTCGCATCTCTCTGGTTTCCTCGGCCGTCGGGATGCCGCCGCCATCGACTGCACTCGTCGACAGACATCTCCTCCGTTGGATGGCAACGAACTCGACCGGAGCTCATCCCTGATGTCGGAGCCCGTTGCACTGCCCACCCGCTCCACGACCTTCTCCCTCACCGCCTCCTCCTTCGTCGGAGCCTTCGACGTCTTTAACCACCCATCCAACAGCAACCCGGCCATCTTCCTCTCTTCATTAATCCTCGCTGGAACCGCTGTACCGACCGGAGTCTGCCGTCCCGCCGCCGACAAGTAACAGTGCCCACGACTCCGTCTACCTCAGATCTTGACACCCCGTTGTTCTTCTCCTCTCGACTGTCCCCGAGCGCCGCCTGGATCCCGACTGGACCGGAGCTCGCATGAGCAGCGATCCCCGACCCAGCTGCACAATATCGGATCTCCCTTCCCTGCCTTCTCCTCTCCATTACCACCACCATATCCTCCATCACCGGCCCATCGTCAACAACTCACAGCCGCCTGAGCCTTCGCCCACGCCTGACTGAACGTCCTCCACCGCGACAGTCACCTCCGGTCATCCCTGTTCACTATCATCACCACCTGTTCATCGCCATGATCAACATCCCCATCTTCACCATGATGATCATCAACATCATAACCATTACCTTCACCATCATCATCGTCATCATTATTATCATCAACGCCATCGTCGCCTCTACCTTGCTTCGCCGTTCGGTCCATTAATCTGGCCACTTAGAACCACAACAGAGCTGGAGCTCCTACGTTCCTCCATATCGACTGGATACCGCATTCCCTCAAGCTGAAGCCTATATGAGCCTCTTATTCCCCCTTCTCTCTCTCTCTCTCTTTTAGTATATGCTTGTATGGTATATAGGTGTAGGTATGTACGTATTAGCATACGTATTGATATATATATATATTGTGTATTAATGTTATTTCTAAGTAATAATATGGATATTGTATATGTATTAGGTGACCCATAGTTACATTAACCTGTAGCCCGATAAATGTTAGAAGACTTCCATATGTACACTGACATACTGGCAAGCCCCGTTTCATTGACTATCTAATTTGCACAGCAATTACAGACGCGACACCCATGCAATTGATGCACACTTGACCCTAGTTGACCAGTGCCCTGCGTCCAGTATTTTTATGACTGTGTGTTAGAGTAATGTCTGATGCAATATTGTATTATATGTTGTCTTTAGGACTGTTGGATTTTCAGACAAGATTCAGAAACAGACATTGGTATTACCAACAGTAGGACCCCAGGCGAGTACATTCTCTGACAGTTTCTATTATGTTGATCATCTCTATAATTCTTGTTGTATAGTGTACATGACTCTGATACTGTTCTTTACATGAGTTGGCATCATTAAGACCTGTCACGAGGAGTCATGATTGGAATCCATCGTGCTAGCTAGGTGAAAACGGGGAAATATTAGTAGTTTATGTGATCCTACCCAACTTACATGCATCATTAGCTCACCCACATCTCACGTCGGTGCAGCCTTACCCTTACATGCCTCATCGCTGTTACATTCTGGTTAGCCTGACCTGTTGGAGATGATCGCTAATCCATGTAATGAGTCATATAGTCCCAAACCGATCACATGATATACTGATGTTTCACACACTTAGATAGATGGTTCTTGACATGTATCTTGATAGATTGATCTTGTATCTCCACATGTTCTAGTTATTGTTCTTGTACACACTTATATACCAGTTCATTGTTCTTGCGTGTACTTGGATTTCTATTTCATTGCTAGATGTATATTGATGATGATGTTCCAGTATTTCTTTATTCCAGCATTTTCTTTATTCCAGTATCTCATCGCCAGTCATTTCATATCTGTCTTGTATTTCTTTATACTGTATTATAGTTTTTATCAATATATGTGGAACTGCTGTTAGAGGTGTATTTTTGTTCCAATCCTGACTGGATATTTTTTCCAGACTGTGATATAGAGGACTTGTTTCCAACATACTTGGAGATTGGATGTTATTGATTGCAGGTTAGACTATTTATTGTTGTTTAGACTTGTCTTGTACTTTATTTGTTTGCTTCGATATCTCATCGTGCTTTAGCTTATGTGATTGAGTATATTCCATATTATATTATGATATTTGTGTCTCCTTATGGAGTTGGATATTCATGTGAGAGTGATTAGTTAGTATTATGACCTAGACAGTGTTCTACCGCCGATGCTGCGGCGTAGGCTGGACGTACCCATGCTCTCGTGCCCCAAAATCTGGGTGCGGGTCATGATACATTTTTAGTGGTGGCCAATGCAGGTCAGACTTTGCAAGTTGTGCGATATCGTGGTAGTACAACGTCTTAGTTGTACTGCTATGTGCCTGCGATAAGATATAGGATATAGGATACTAGGATGAGAGAGAATACTCAATCACAAATTCTTCAGAGATTCCTGGGACGACCCCTTGAGAATCTTGTTATAATTTCCAATTTAAATCTTTTTCTTGTTTCCGTCCGCTCTCGCTTGTTGTTATTGAACTTGATTCTTGTTGATCAGTTATTAAATTAAAATCTTGGTATCATTGTTGAGTTTGATTCTTGTTGACCAGTTGTTAAATTTAATTCTTGGTATCGTTGTTGAGTTGATTTCATATCGAGATAAATTTTACGGGCTAAAATTTACGGTATCATCTGATGGCATATATTGATGAGGACAGTGAGAAAGGTAAAACGTCTACTTTGGTTAAGGAATCTAGAGTTTATCGCAGCCATATTAGCTGTCATGATGAGAACATAGGAACCTGACTTGGATGTACATACTTAAGTTATGGAATTTAGAGTCTCTCGCAGCCATACCGGTTGGCGTGGCGAGGATTCTAGATGACATGATTATAGAGTTGCATACTTTAGTTACGAAACTTGTCGTTTATCGCATCTATGCTTACTGGCGTGGCGAGGATTCTGAGTGTCATGATTTCAGACAGACGTGTATGATTATCAGGTTGTATCTTAAATTGGTTCTTAAAGTATCATCTCAATACTTATCTATTTCTATTATTCCAGGACTTTGTTCCATCGCTTTTTTTCTTTACTAGCAGTAAAGATACCTTCAGTCCTTGATCCAGTTCGTTTTTGAGCTTATTTTTGAGGATTTCTTGTTAGTATGATAATTAGTGACTTGCAATTATGTCTGTGTCTTGAATTAGTTTGACTGAGTGTGACTTGTGAGTTTGTAAGTATTTCTTAGTTGGACATGGGAGCAGTAGGCATTAATCTAGAGTTAACCCATAGCTTAGTGCCTTGTAGCAATAGTTCCATGATATGTGTCATTATTATTAGTATTGGGACTATAGATAGAAGGAGAAAAGAGTATCAGTGATGGTTCCAAGAGTAAGTATCAGAATCAGCATGCCAGTCCTGGATAGTCATTAAATTATATAATTGGATGATCTATGTAAATAATTAAGTATCAAGGAATTATGTTAAAGATTAATGGAGCATGATGTTCAATTTGATGATTGATTACTTGGGTGTGTCAAGAGTAAAGAAATATATATGCATAAAGGGTATTAATGAGTGTGCCATGGGTAGAGGAATATCAAGATTGATCATGAAAGGTATAAAGTGTATCACATATTAGTGTAACAGTCTATAAAAGATTAAAAGAAAAATACATATACATCAATCGAGATGAGGAACCATATACTTGCCCATGAGAGTAAAGTGAAACATGGGTGTTATAGAAGGTGCAAGTAATCATGAGTTCTAATAAGTTTGATGAGATAATCTAATGATGAAGCTAGTGCTACCATACCAATAGTACTAGTGATTCTATATCAAAGATTTGTTGAGCAAGGTGCTAATGACAGTAAGTACTTTGTGTGATGATAATTAGATTGGTGTATCAGTTAATATAGACATAAACTCATTGGAGAAAATACGTGTGATGATAACTTTGATCATTTGGAAGTAATAGTGCAAGTAATCCAGGCAGTAAAATATTCAGTACACAGTTGATAGTTGTAGATAATTGATGTATTTGTGTACACCTTGAGTATTAAAGACTGTGAGCATATATGTGTACTTAGATGCTTGTGGATTAAATTTATAATTTGAAGAGTGGAAATGAATTTCAATTTTTAAAGAATTTTTGAGGAGTTGAGATTTTATGTTATTAAATTTTAAGGATTCAAATTCAATTCAATAAACATAGTCAAAGCTATAAAGATTTTTTGGAAGTAATTAAAATTTTTATTTCGATATTTGAGCATTTGACTTTTGAGGAAAGTATATGCATTTTATTTTAAATTGTTCGAGAAGTTAAATTTTGAGGATAAGATTTACGATGGGTAAGAAATGTGTATTAGTGGATGATATGCATGTGTAAGGATCTGTTGACTTGAGCATGATTGAGATGGCACTTTAAACTGACTTGGGTGTCCATTTAGAGTTGTATTAGAAGGAGCAATACTTCGTGTGCTGTGTTGCACTTGGCGTGCACTTGAGTGATAAGAACAAATAGTATAAACAGTTGTAGTAGGTAAGATAACTAGCAGTGGGTGTGCTTATAGTAGAAACAGTTGTACCTAAAGGGATATAGGTATCAAACTTTGGATGCATTATTAAACTATGGTTGTGTTAGAGATTCTTGGTATCATATATAGGTATCAATAGACAGGTGTATGCAATGAGGATGTATTCATGGATGTTGTAGACTAAGGATTAGTCGGTATGGATCTCAGTATATAGATATAGGAATTAGTGAGTGAATGTGCCAGATTTAAGTGTATGATAGAGGTTGTAGTGTCCAAGTAATGGGTTAGAAGACTGTATTCTTTTCTTTCCTTCTGTTCCTTTCCGTCTGTTGATTGATTAATTTATTCTTTAGTACCGTAGCTTGTATCAAAGATCTTCTTGCTAGGATATAATTAGCAGTACCCCTCGACAGAGACTGCAATACCATGACAAAAGAGACTGTGACCATGCATGTTTCATCTAGATTGCATACTTTATCTAGATTGCATGTTGTATTGCGTGTTGTATGACTATAGGTAGAATTCTCTTAGACTTTGATTGTTGAGGGTTTGACCGTAGTGAAGAATTAATGAAGAGGTTATGACTTGACAAAGAGAGACAAGGTGCCTTAAATTTTGAGGATAAATATTTATTTAAATGAAGAAAGTTGAGAATTTAATATGACAGAATTGACGATTTGTTAAATCAAAATTTTATGAAGATTGTGGTATGATTGAATGTCACTAACATTTGAGGAAATTAAGAAGATTATCATTATATTCATTGGACTGCAAGTTATAAAATTATTTTTGAATATTGCAATTGAAGATTTTGCGAGTATTATATTATTTGAGTATTGTGTGGAAAAAGAATCGAGGAATAAGATCACTAATGGATTAGTGTTTGAATTCAAATTTTGGGATAAGATTTTTAAATTTTCATTGACTGAATTTCAATTAAAGGATTGGATAGTAAATTTTGTATTTAGTGATTTACTCAAAATTTGAGGAGTAAGATGATTAATGGGTTAGTGTTCGAATATAAACTTTTGGATGAGATTTTAAATTTTATAAATATGCATTGATTGGATTTAAAAAAAAATTGAGGATTGGATATTAAATTTGAGTATTTCATTATTAACATCAAATTTTGAGGAGATTATGATACGAATGGAATTTGATTTTTAAATTTGCAAATTTTTCAGAAATATGATATCTATAGAGTTATGAATGTTTGTGAAATGACAATGTGGGATTACTTCATGATTATGGGGTTCGATAAATTTGAATTTTGATAAAAATAATATAATAAGTAAAATAAAACTATTGAGGATCGTAAATTTCGAGGACGAAATTCTTTTAAGGAGGGTAGACTTGTCACCCCCATATTTCGGATTAGGGGTATTTTTGTCTTTTCATGATTAATGTATAAAATATTGCATGATATTTAATTATATTTATATTGTCGTAATTTTATTTTATTATTGCACGTTACCGTTGCTTCGATATTTGGAGCGCTACCCTAGCCATTGCCTTCCAACAAATTTCACAATCTTGTCCTAGACATGCATGCCTTCTTTTCTGACTTTTGTGCAATTTTCCAATTGTTGGACACTTTTGTGCAAAAGTGCATTAAGGTGTCCACCCCATTGAGCACAATACGTGAATAAACCTATTTCCTCTTCATTGGTATTTTTCCATTATTTTAGGAGTGTAAAATTTAACATCCACCTCCTTAAGACCATAGCCCTCCACACCTTGAACCAATTGAACCCTAGTCCTTCATTTTGAACCCATTTGAATCATGGCCATTGAATATTTCTATGAGAGGCCCAATCCCAAGAGGGGTTGACCAGTCAAATATTTTTAGGTCATACCCAACCCCCCTTTATAAATATTCTTTTCATTATTTTTCTTTTCTATTTTTTCCTAAACAAAGAAATAGCTCTCAGCCGACTTTTTCCCTGTTCCTTCATCTCCATCCCCAAGCCTGCCGAAAATCGGCCATCTCCCTCGCCTGAACGATGTGCACCACCACCCTCGTCTATGGCCCATCTTCTCTCCGCCTCCACAACGTCTATCCCGCTCGCATCTCTCTGGTTTCCTCGGCCGCCGGGATGCCGCCGCCATCGACTGCACTCGTCGACAGACATCTCCTCCGCCGGATGGCAACGAACTCGACCGTAGCTCATCCCTGATGCCGGAGCCCACTGCACTGCCCACCCGCTCCACGACCTTCTCCCTCACCGCCTCCTCCTTCGTCGGAGCCTTCGACGTCTTTAACCACCCATCCCACAGCAACCCGGCCATCTCCCTCCCTTTATTACTCCTCGCTGGAACTGCTGTACCGACCGGAGTCTGTCGTCCCGCCGACGACGAGTAACAGTGCCCACGACTCCATCCACCTCAGATCTCGACACCCCGTTGTTCTTTTCCTCTCGACTGTCCCCGAGCGCCGCCTGGATCCCGACTCGACCGGAGCTCGCCTGAGCAGCGATCCCCGACCCAGTTGCACAATGTCGGATCTCCCTTCCCTGCCTCCTCCTCTCCATTACCACCACCACCTCCTCTATCACCGGCCCATCGTCAATAACTCACAGCCGCCTGAGCCTTCGCCCCCGCCTGACTGAACGTCCTCCACCGCGACAGTCACCTCCGGTCATCCCTGTTCACTATCATCACCACCTGTTCATCGCCATGATCAACATCCCCATCTTCACCATGATGATCATCAACATCATAACCATTACCTTCACCATCGTCATCGTCGTCATTATTATCATCAACGCCATCGTCGCCTCTACCTTGCCTCACCGTCCGGTCCATTAATCTGGCCACTTAGAACCACAACAGAGCTGGAGCTCCTACGTTCCTCCATATCGACTGGATACCGCATTCCCTCAAGCTGAAGCCTATGTGAGCCTCTTATTCCCCCTCATCTCTCTCTCTCTCTCTTTTAGTATATGCTTGTATGGTATATAGGTGTAGGTATGTACGTATTAGCATACGTATTAATATATATATATATATTGTGTATTAATGTTATTTCTAAGTAATAATATGGATATTGTATATGTATTAGGTGACCCGTAGTTACATTAACCTGTAGCCCGATAAATGTTAGAAGACTTCCATATGTACACTGACATACTGGCAAGCCCCGTATCATTGACTATCTGATTTGCACAGCAATTACATACGCGACACCCATGCAATTGATGCACACTTGACCCTAGTTGACCAGTGCCCTGCGTCCAGTATTTTTATGACTGTGTGTTAGAGTAATGTCTGATACAATATTGTATTATATGTTGTCTTTAGGACTGTTGGATTTTCAGACAAGATTCAGAAACAGATATTGGTATTACCAACAGCAGGACCCCAGGCGAGTACATTCTCTGACAGTTTCTATTATATTGATCATCTCTATAATTCTTGTTGTATAGTGTACATGACTCTGACACTGTTCTTTACATGAGTTGGCATTATTGAGACCTGTCACGAGGAGTCATGATTGGAATCCATCGTGCTAGCTAGGTGAAAACGGGAAAATATTAGTAGTTTATGTGATCCTACCCAACTTATATGCATTATTAGCTCACCCACATCTCACGTCGGTGCAGCCTTACCCTTACATGCCTCATCGCTGTTACATTCTGGTTAGCCTGACCTGTTGGAGATGATCGCTAATCCATGTAATGAGTCATATAGTCCCAAATCGATCACATGATATACTGATGTTTCACACACTTAGATAGATGGTTCTTGACATGTATCTTGATAGATTGATCTTGTATCTCCACATGTTCTAGTTATTGTTCTTGTACACACTTATATACAAGTTCATTGTTCTTGCGTGTACTTGGATTTCTATTTCATTGCTAGATGTATATTGATGATGATGTTCCAGTATTTGTTTATTCCAGCATTTTCTTTATTCCAGTATCTCATCGCCAGTCATTTCATATCTGTCTTGTATTTCTTTACACTGTATTATAGTTTTTATCAATATATATGGAACTGCTGTTAGAGGTGTATTTTTGTTCCAATCCTGACTGGATATTTTTTCCAGACTGTGACATAGAGGACTTGTTTCCAACATACTTGGAGATTAGATGTTATTGATTGCAGGTTAGACTATTTATTGTTGTTTAAACTTGTCTTGTACTTTATTTGTTTGCTTCGATATCTCATCGTACTTTAGCTTATGTGATTGAGTATATTCCATATTATATTATGATATCTGTGTCTCCTTATGGAGTTGGATATTCATGTGAGAGTGATTAGCTAGTATTATGACCTAGACAGCGTTCTACCGCCGATGTTGCGGCATAGGCTGGACGTACCCATGCTCTCGTGCCCCAAAATCTGGGTACGGGTCGTGACAGAAGTCATATTTTATGTCGCCCAGCACTAGAATGCTGCGTATAACTCTACAGCGTATTTTTTATGCTTCTACAATGTATAAATACAGGGCACCCATAATTAACACTTATGGTCACACAACATATGTATATTACAGTCATACCTAGTACTAGCATTAATTTCTTATATATATATATATATATATATATATATATATATATATATATCAAACTAATATTATACACACACACGCACACGCAACTGGTCACTAGGTTAACCGACACGGGTCTGTAATCACATCAACTAAACTTACCATGAAGCAATACTAATATCCTAATAGCATTCACACAAGCACATAAAATTACGAAGAGGGCAAGTCCGAACTTTGGCGTGCGTGCACAGGGACAACGACAATGACGACGATGATGGTGATGATGTTGATGATTATGATGATGGTGATGATTGTGATGATGGTGATGATGAAGGTGATGATGATGGCCGAAGGCTACCGGAGGAGAGGAGAGGCGGTCAGGGAGGTCCGACGAGGGGAGAGGAGTCGAAAGGAAGAAGGGAGTCAGTCGTATGGCGGCTGGGAACGGTGCTGCTCGGGGTGATAGTTCAGGCGAGGTCTGGGCGGGGGAGGTGATGGCAGGTGGTGCAGCGAGGGAGATCGACGAGGCGTCGATGGGCTGCTGGGAAGTCTGGCTGGGTCGTGCTCAGGCGGCTGCTGTCGTTGAGTCATCGAGGTGTTGCTGTTCGTCGAGGGAAGGGGTCGTTCAGGCGGGGTGTTGCTCGGAGCAGGCGGTCGGCGAGGTCGGGATGATAGATGGCCGCGGCGGGATCTTAGGCGAGTTGGGTCCGTGATGTCAGGCGAGTCAGGATCCAGGCGGTCGGGTCGACAGGGATGAAGTTGATGGATGAGATGGTGAACGAAGGCGATGGTGCTGGTGGTTCAGCAGGGATCGGTTCCGGCAGTCGGGTGGACTCGAGGAAGGGCTGACAGGCGGGTTACGGTGGATCCGACGGTCGGCTGTGCTGTTCAGGTGAACAAGGATGAGGGTGGAGGCATGTATAGGGAGAGGGAGATGGTGAAGAAGTCGGCTAGGTTAAATTGATAGGGATGAAAATATAAGGAAAAGATGATATATATATATATATATATAATAGAGGGTTTGAGGTTGACCTAGGAAGTTGGGCCGGTCAACCTCCTTGGGATTGGGTTTTGGCTTCTTCATGTAGAAATTTGGAGGGTTAGGATTGCATTATTTCAAAATGGAGGGCTAAGGTTTAATGATGGTTGATGTTGAGTGTTACACACTCCAAAAGTTATGGAGAAAATTCACATGAAGGAAAATGGAGTTTCTTCATGTGTTGGTCCAATGGGGTGTGGACACCTCAATGCACTTTTGCATAAAAGTGCCCAACAATTAAAAAATTACACGAGATAGGGTTTTTAGATTAATTTAATTAAAATTAATATAATTGGTGTTCTAAAATTAATTGGAAGTATATGGGATTAAAATTAGGTGGGACAGAAGTATCATGGACATAGAAGACTCAGAATAGATATTGTAATAATTTGGGTTGTTCAAAATGGGTCAAGATTGTGTCTCCAATTTTGATTGGAACGCACAAAGATAAAAAGTTGAATTTATTTAGAATTTAAAATAAATATCCGTAACGAATATTGTGCGACTAAAATGAAGCACAAGAGAGCATATTTATGACTTACACAAGGGTCAGAATGGAAGACGGGCACATCTAGGATAAAGGTATAAAATGGTTGGATGGCAAAAGCTAGTGTAGCGCTCCAATTATCGAAGCAACGGTAAGGCACAACAATCAAATAAATGACAATAATTAAATATAAATAAATATCATGCAATATTAACACATTAAATTAAATAAATAAAAAGACAAAAATACTCCTATTCTAAAATATGGTAGTGACCTTCTGACACTCGCCATAACTTTGTGTGTACTCGTCGTTTTGCATAAAACTTGTGCCATTGGATTCACAGCACTACGCTGGTCCTGTGACCCAAGTTTGGTTCGATTCTGAGAATGTTGACAAAATATCGTTTCGTGGGCCCATAGTTCCACATGACGGGCAATTTCGTAATTCGTTAATCAGAATCCAGTTCTGGACATTCCGTTTGGTTTGTGCCATCATTCTCGTAGACACTAATTTTAACAAATTTGGAGAACTTTGTCTCCGATACATTTTTCGGTGCAAAGTGGGTCACATGTGGACCCCGCTTTGACCCAAAACTGTCAATTTTGTCCCTGTATCCAAATTAGACTTATGGGTAGTCAATCCTAGCTATTTTAACTATTCTAAAAATAATGGTGATATTTATTTCAACATCCAGAGGTGTACGTGCATATTCCACTTTCCCAGGAGTAGTTGACAGAGTTCAAAAGCCAGGCAAGTGTACCTTGCCAAACCTGCAAAGATCCTGTTATATTACTTGCTTGTGTTTTTTTATTATATATACTTTTGTGATGTACCTATTCAACCTTGGATCGTGAGATATTGTTTAGCGTCCGAACAAGATTTGGATGTCGACACCATATGCGGAGTCGTGCAACGTCACTTAGAGAGTTGATTCCGCGATCCTATATTTTTACGTACTAGCTTTACTAAGTACGCCATACCGTAGGACACTTGACAGTATTTTATGAGACATAATCTTTCTTGAGTTATTCATGGTGATTCTGTATAGGCTTATAGGATTCGTGATATGAGACGTGCATATTACATGGATATTATTATGACTCGTTGTGCTAGTTAGAGGTTATGATCTTGCGTGTTATGGACATGAGACATCGTAGACATGAGATATGAGGTTACATTGGATAAAGAGAGACATACAGGCTATAGGCTGATTATTTATATATATATACTACTGGAGGTGCCTTAGACTCTGTCTTAGATCATTGGCACATATACTGGAGTCGTGATACTACTTGCTGCTATGGACTGCCCGACACCAAGCCTGTAGTGGTCTCAGCTTGAGTACTAGTGATGCTCTCATTTGTATTTTACTTAGCTGGTTACATAGCTTGCCCTGAGGATCTATTTATATTTACTTGCTGTATTTTATTTGGTTTGAGTGTTTATTGTACCTTGTTATGTCTCCTGATGACCTCGATCCAGATTATGTCCCCATGTGTAGACGAGGAGAGCTATACCGAGGTTTACGGGGTAGGTGCTACTATTAGAGACGTACAGGTTGCAGAGGACGAGTTTGTTCCAGAGGACTTCTCTTGAGGATATAGTATTCTCACCATTCATTATTTATGCTTAGTATTCTTGGATATTTGATCTTGTAGTGACTTCTGGATATTGTTCTTGGAGTTATTTTCCTTTCCATTTTGATGATGGGTTATTTCCCGTGATATTGTTTATATTGCTTTGGTTGTCTCAGATCATTTTATATTATTGTGACTGGACTTGTCTCTTTGTGATTTAGTTACTTATTGTGGATGAGATTAGATATATAAATTATGACAGGTATTCGTAGACCATTTTTATGTATTACATCTTAAGTGCACTCTAACAGGCCTATTAAATTGGGTTTGTCCATTAGAGTTATGCTGTTGGCCATTGCCACGTGGCTAGTCCCTCAGTATTTTGGGACTGGGGCATGATAATAGGTGGGACACAGCTCCTCTAGCTAATCATCTGAAAATATATTCAGTCAGGATTGGAGCGAAGTACATACCTCTGAAAGTAGTTTCAAATACATAATCGTGCAAATATAACGAGTAATAGAAAAGATATAATATTTGCAAGTATTAAGAATGGATATTACAGGTGAGAACAGGCAAATAATCACAATAAAGAACTGAAAAGTAAATACTGGAAATATAAAAATAAACTGCAAGTAGGAAAACATGAATACTAGTTATGTGGTTTAGAGCGCAAGTTAGTTATATGATCGGCTTAGGTTGCACATGAGGTATAAAGGTAACTCGATTATACGTGAGGTGTATAATCGATATGCACATGAGATAAATAGAGCTTGATCACATAAACAACTTCTACTCCCCCTCCCCAACCAATACTCATGGATCCAATCATGACATATTATGCACATAAATACGATATAGTCACACTAGCACACGAAATAGTGGATGCACAAGAAGCACATGAAAATCAATACCCGATACACACGATGAAATACATGTGAATGAGTACCCGCTGAACATAGTAAGGGATAACTCCTCGTGACGGGATCCATATAGTACCAGTCCGTGTAACCAAGTGTCAGTATCAAGTACGCAGTTCTAGAACAAGTGATATATATATACACTATCATGAAATAAAAATTAATAGAGCAATATACTCGCCTGAGGTCCTGAGCAAGGTGTGTCTCTCGATGCTCAAGCTAGTGTCACACAGACCTATTTTAGGAATTATCAAGTAAATGGTGTAATAAAAGTAAATGAGTAAAATACTAATGCATGCTCCTAGGTCAAGTCCTAATTTATTCTAACTTAACTAAGTCTTATTAAGTCCAACTAAAGTTATTTGGTCTAAAAAGGTCACTAACTAACTACTATAGTACTTTACTAATAAGTACTAATAATACAACTAATAATAATAGTTACCATACTAGATAGGTGTATACTAACTAACTGATACTCTAATTAATACCTCCACTAATACATCCTCCCATGCCAATTACTGACTATCAATACTAACTTAGGTTCCTACTGACACTCACCTACCGTACTAACACTGAAACTTGCTCAATTGATATACAAACTGATATTTAAAATAACCACTATCAAATAATAACTAACTTAGATTATTAACTAATGCTACCATGGTTGACACTGAGGTACTCATCCCAAGCTAATACCTGGACCCCCTTAACTTAAACTAATAGTCTACCCTCCTTATTTCCAGGTAGCTACTGCTATTGTAATATACTAATGGCTTACTACTCGAGCTCAACACATCTCCCTCTACCTGTATATGATCTCTTCAAATTAGTCTAAAACTAATAGCCTATACTAACACTGAAACTTATAACTGCCTGCAATTGCTGCTCTTGTAAATGCTGCTGCTGTCTAATGCAAATGCTACCATTTTAGCTTTCTGCTGCTCCTAGCTCTACTCTTGTTGTGTGTATAGCTTGCTACACTTGTTGCTGCTGAATGCTGCACTACACTTGCACTTGCTAGATGCTACTGTATGTTGGCCTTGCTGTTTGCTGCTACAGCAATTGCTGCACTACTAACTACTAACTGCTAATGCTGCTGTAGTTGCTGCTGAACTACATTACTATGCATGCTAGCTGCAATACTTGCTGCTCGAGAACTGCTTGCAGCATTGTACTGCAGCTGCTGCACAGCTTGCTGTTGATGCATTGCTGCTACAGCTGTACTTGTGTACTAAAAACTGCTCTAGCTGTAAGCAAAACCCGACCCCCTATACTCCAAGGCATACTGACACTCGACACTCACTCACGCACACACTAGCATATACATACATACATACATACATATATATATATATATATATATATATATATATATATATACCTACACACATATACATATATAAATATATCACACACACACACACACACACACATATATATATATATATAGATTAATATATCACTATACATACATATATAGAGAGAGACATTAAGACAAATACCTATAGTGCATACTAGGATATCTATGATACCCAACCTAATGAGGTGCCAAACTCCCCATAATCCATAATTAATTATTCCTACAAGTCATATATATATAATTACAACTATTAGAAATTATTACAACACATCATGAAGAGAATTCATGCAATTCAACCAAAATTGACTCCATATCACACCGTATCGCAAGATACCGTGATACGGCCTATACGTATCCATTTGTAGACATGTACCTAGTCCTATAACCCCGATCTAAGTCTAATTATATCTAATTAGTCTCATGACACACAATTGAGGTGTCAAATTCATAATTCCCCCAACTTATACATAAATTATCTCATAGATCTCACAATACGAAGCCAATTAGCCTAGAACTTATGCCTATAGGTAGTCCTATGCCATGAGATCATTTTTAATGGTCAAATACATGATTAAGGAGATACAATGAGAGAAAAATTCAGGAATTACTAATTAGGAGATAGATTTTCAATGAAAATACAATTGGACACAATTCAGACACGGTCTCTAGCTCCAAAGCTTCTCCTCCTTGTGCTCCTTTCTTCTCCAAGCTTCAAGGCTCCAAGAGATAAATTTAAGAAGGAATTGTTGGTGAATTATGTAGAAATTCAATAGAGGAAAATTGAGAAATTGGGGATTTAGAATAAGGAAATAATTTGAAATACAAATGAGGAGAGAGAGAGAGGAGAACCCCTCTCTCTTAAGTGGCCGGCCTCTTCCCCCTACTCCAAGAAATGTCAAAAGTCCAAGTTGTACCCCCATGTTGCATTATGAGGAATAATTAAGAATGGGTATAATTGGAAGCTCTAACTAATTATAATTACACTAATCCCTCTTAATTTAATTAGTAGAATGACTAATGGGCTTGGTCTAAGTTGGGCTCACTATTTGTCATGATAATTTAAATAGGTCCATATGTGACAAATCTAATTATTGTCTAGTCTCTCTAACTAACTAATTAACACAAGTCTCCAATGACTAATTTATACTAGGCATAATACTCATAGCTTATCTTAATTAAATAAAATATACCATCATCGCACAATATTCAATATTATAATTCTAAAATCAAATACCCATGCCAAATTACCAAACTATCCCTAGCTAGAAAAGTGAGGGTGACACACATCCTCTACTATAAATACTAAAATAAAAGTAATGGTGGAAGATAACAATATCCAAATATCTGCTATTTAGATAAAGATAGAAAAATTACAAGTTGAAGTCCTACCCCAGCTCAGGGGTACTCCTTAGGGTAGACCTCAACGTACTCAACTGGTGCAACGCTTGTGTAGACTCCGGGATCGTACACCTCTGTATAGATTACCTCAATTATGCCTAAAAGAAAACTAGGTCCCAAGGGACTGTGAGACTCGTCTTACTGTATCGGTATTCGTATCCGGATATGCTAATATTTGTTGTGCATTATATTTATGAATTTTCCTGGTTTCTTGATTTCAAGAAAATACTTAATAACTTATGTAACATATTGGTTTTCTAAGTTTATGATAATAGTATTCACCACCAGACTGACCGAGACTTGTAGAATACCTGTAAGCATCGCCATAGACCCGTGCTAGGACCCGTATATAGAACATATTCTAGAATTTCTCGAAATGAGATCTAAGAGTCAAACCAATATACCGATTGTCACACCCCAGTACCAGAATACGGAGACAGATACGGTCATCTACCCCGTACAAGGTACTATACGTCGTACGACAATCACGGCTGTAACTAGCCAAGGGGGTGCATGCTACAATCAGGTCACTTAGGGTCACACAAACATCTCTGTCTCAATCAATCAAATAAGAAACAGTAATCATAGAGCATATATGATAAAATAATAAGGCATCCCAAATGCTTTTTCAAGATATTCTGGAGTCCAACTGTACAAAATAAAGAGCTAATGGAATATCATAAGTACATGATAGTGATCAGCTGCAGTCTAATTTAATACAATCATGTAAAGAAACTAAATGTCCAGACGTGCCGGTGGCTAAACGTCCAAAAGAAGAAATATACAATGACGAGTAGGGAAGAAGAAAACCTATTCGTTAGCCTCGGTGATCATATTCCTTGTACGTGCCATGAGTCAGGGGAAAGTATAATGGATTCTCGGATGTTGTCTCGAAACCTGGCCATACAAAACCAGTGGGATTAGACCCTAAATTAGCAAGTACCCCAAAGGAAGCCCAAAATAGAGAAATAAAAATCCAAGCAATAAATATATAATAATATAAGTTCTATGTCGTAACTTAGGTCCATGACATATCCTAGCACAAAGGCCCAACCCTACAACCAAACAAGGACAATAGTTAAAACCATCACACTATGATAGTCCATTTTCCTAGGCTACTAACAAAATAATACAATCATAATCAAGTCCAATTAATAAGATTGGCTAATCACTTGTGCGGCTTGCTAATTATGGAGTATGAGGTTATCTCAGAATAATGTATAATAGGTATCCTTAGATCACGCCATTGTCGAACATGAGCTAACCGAGCCAAATAAAATAATTATACATGCACTTCACGAATTGTACCAATTCTCCATAGGGCCATTGCGTTAGATAAGGGTATTAGCAGTTCCAATGTTCCTATAGTAAAAAAGTGGCTCGACATTATTTATAATAGGTCAGATACTGTACTCCACTAAGGTGGATGATATACAGTATCTGTGGTAGACAGTCCACAACGCACTTAGAATGAATCTCTGTGGGAAGGTTCGTTGGCATGATCTCGAAATACTATTTTCTTCTAATGTTACTACCACTTTTAGTTGCCTAATTAACCTATATTGTTTTAAAATCTCAAGATGTGGCTATATGAGAATTTTTCTTAAGATATCGTACAAAGTACGATACCTTAGATACGAATCCATAGAAGTTCAATCTGGATTCACCCGAGCGTGTATGCAACATTCAATAAATCAATATCCTAGCCACATTTTGGTACTTGATGTCACGACCCGCACCCGGTATAGGGGCACGAGAGCGTGGGTACGTCCAGCCTACACCGCAGTATCAGCGGTAGAACGTTGTCTAGGTCATGATACTATCTAATCAATCTCACATGGATATCCAACTCCATAAGGAGACACAGATATCACAACATAATACGAAATATACTCAATCACATAAACTAGAGCATGATGAGATATCAAAGCAAGCAATAAAATACAAGACAAGTCTAAACAACAATAAATAGTCTAACCTGCAATCAATAACATCTAGTCTCCAAGTTTGCTGGAAACAAGTCCTCTATGTCACAGTCTAAAAAAATATCCAGTCAGGATTGGAACGAAATACACCTCTAACAGCAGTTCCATTTATATTGACAAAAACTATAACACAGTGTAAAGAAATATGGGACATATATGAATATTGGTAATAAAAAATACTGGAATAATGAGTTACTGGAATAAAGAAATACTGGAGCATGTCATCATCAATGTACATCTAGCAGTGAAATAGAAATACAAGTACACGCAAGAATAATGAACTGGTATATAAGTGTGTACAAGAACAATAACTAGAATATGTAGAGATGCTAGATCAATATACTAGAGATGCATGTCAAGAATCATCTAACTAAGTGTGTGAAACATCAGCATATCATGTGATCAGCTTGGGACTCATAAGACTCATTACATTGATTAGCGATCATCCTTGTAAAGTCAGGCTAACCACATATAACAGCGATGAGGCATGTAATGGTCAGGCTGCACTGACGTGAGGTGTGGGTGAGCTATGATGTATGTAAAGTTGGGTATGATCACATAAGCTACTAACATTTCCCCATTTCCCCAGCTAGCACGATGGATTCTAAATCACAACTCCTCGTGACAGGTCTCATTGATGCCAACTCGTGTAAATAACATGTCAGAGTCATGTACGCAATACAACCAGAGTTATAGAGATAATCAACATAATTGAAACTGTCAGAGAATGTACTCGCCCGGGGTCCTACTGTTGGCAATACCAATAACCTAATTTTCGAAGTCTTGTCTGAACAATCCAACAATCCTATAGACATCATAAATAATACAATATTGCATCAGACATTACTCTAACACACAATTATAATACACTGGACTCAGGGCTATACTAGGTATGACTCTAGTCAACTAATGTCAAGCGTGCGTCAATTGCATGGGTGTCGCGTCTGTTATTGCTGTGCAAGACAGATAGTCAATAATACGGGTCTTCCCAGTATGTCGGTGTACATATGGCAGTCTGCTAACATGCTACGTAGTCACACTTGGGTCATCTAGTAGATAGACATATAATACATATTATACATATTATTAATTAGCAATAACATTAATACTCATAATATATATATATATATATATATATATATATATATACTAATTACATACATGTACAATATATACGTATACCAATTAATTACATATATAATATATGTATATTCACTAATGAATTTAAACTATGTACATATATAAAACATACCAATCAATTGTATTTGTATTAAACGTATCCTAGGGAATACGTCTACAATACATATACATAAGTATATATATATACTAATTTGAGAAATATACTATATATATACATGTATATATATATATATATGTACTAAAATACATTTAACATATATTAAGGAATACAAATACTATACATATATACTAATTATATATATTAAGCACATATTGAATACACATACTAATGGACAATATACGCATACGCATACGCATACGTATGCGTACACAACAATCATAAGAGAATGCTCCTCACCTTGGCTTCGGCGTGCACGTGCACGAGATCGACTTGACGACGATGACGACGACGTTGATAACGATGATGGCGATGGTGTTGATGACAATGTTGTCAACGACGTTGACAGCGACGATGGTTACGACTACGACTACGACGACGATGATGATGATGGTGATGAACATATGATAATTCCAGCGAGGTTGTGGCGAAGTGGACGGGGAGGAGAGGGGATTCCTGGTCGAGTCACAGCGGGTTAGAGTCGGGGTGCTGCTGGGGACGTCGACGATGACGGGGAGGTCGTTCGACATGGACGGGATCGAGGCTAGGAGGAGGGTGCAGCGGGTTCAGTCAGGCATGGGGAGAGGAGGTCGAGAAGAGGATGAGGTGGTGCTGTTAATGGCGATCTCGACGAGTTGCTGTGCAGGCTACCGGAGGAGCTCAGGCGATATCCGGTCGACTCCGGCGTCCAGGCGAGTCCAGCGGACTGGGTGCAGCGAGGATGGCCGCGGCGGTACAAGAGATCCAGCGACGGGGTTGTTCGACAGGGAGGGCGGAGGAAGGAGATGGGAAGGATGGGAAGAAAGAGGAGTCGACGAGGTGGAGCTCAGTGGTCGGGGATGGCTAGTGCAGGTGCTCGGGAATCCGGCGGCTGCTCGCCAGGTTCGACAGGGCAGAGGGACAACGGCTCAGGCTGGGCTCGTCGAGTTGCACAGTGGCTCATGGTGGAGTTGCTCGGCGCTCGACGAGGGGTAGCAGGTCGTCGGTCGCCTCCGTCGAGCGGTGGGGGACTCGGCGGTGAAGATGGAAGTCGGGGAAGACGATGGTGGAGTTGGGCGGCTGCTTGGGTCCAGCGGAGATGTGACGGCGAGGTGCGGTTCTACTACGGCGAGACTCTAGCGGGAAGGTAGCCGGGAAGAGGAGAAGAATAGGAGGATGGTGAACAGGAAAGTCGGCTAGGAGAAATAGTTTCTAGGTTTTAGTTTTTTAGGAAAAAAGAGAAGGAAAAAAGGATTATTTATATGAAGGGTGATGCTTGACCTAGAAAAGTTTGACTGGTCAACCCCTCTTGGGATTGGGCCTCTCATATAGGATTTCAATAGGCTAGGATTTGAATGGGTTCAAAAAAGAATGGCTCAGATTACATCGGTTCAAGGTTTGGAGGGCCAGGATCTTAAGGAGGTTGATGTTAAATTACACACTCCTGAAAATCATGGAAAAATACACATGAAGGAGAGTTGGGTTTATTTAAGTCTCGTGTCCAATGGGGTGGACACCTGAATACACTTTTGCATAAAAGTGCCCAACGATTGGAAAATTGCACAAGTTTGGGTTTATGAATTAATTAATTAAACTAGATGCAATTGGTGTTCTAAAATTAATTAGAAGTACATGGGACTGAAATTAAGTGGGACACAAGTGTCATGAATGAAGTAGAATCAGAATAGAATATTACCCTAATTTGGGTTAATCAAAATGGGTCGAGATTGTGTCTCCAATTTCGATTGGAACGCACAAGAATACAAAATTGGATTATATAGAATTAAATAATAACGTTTGCGACAAAAATTGTGCGACTAAAATGAAGCACAAGAGAACATAATTATAAGTTACACAAGGGTCAGAATGGAAGACAGGCATGTCTAGGACAAGGTTGTGAAATTTGGTAGAAGGCAATGGCTAGGGTAGCGCTCCAAATATCGAAGCAACGGTAAGGCACAATAATTAAATAAAAATCATGATAATTAATTATAATTAAATATTATGTAATCATTTATACATTAATTATGAAAAGACAAAAATACCCCTAATCTGAAATGTGGGGGTGACAAGTCTACCATCCTCAAAAGAATTTTGTCCTCGAAATTTAAGATCCTCAACAGTCGTATTTTACTCATTATATTATTTTCTATCAAAATTTTAAATTTATCGAATCACATAATCATGAAGTAAATTCATATTGCTATTTCACAAAATTTCTTTCAAAATTCTATAAGTATCATATTTCTGAAAAATCCTCAAATTTAAAAATCGAATTCCATTCGTATCATAATCTCCTCAAAATTTGATGTTAATAATTAAATACTCAAAAAAAATTTAATATCCAATCCTCTAATTTTAAATCCAATCAATGCACATTTATAAAATTTAAAATCTCATCCAAACAGTTTGTATTCAACCACTAACCCATTAATCATCTTACTCCTTAAATTTTGAGTAAATAACTAAATACAAAATTTACTATCCAATCCTTTAATTGAAATCCAGTCAATGCATATTTATAAAATTTAAAAAAATCTTATCCCAAAATTCAAATTCAACACTAATCCATTAACCATCTTACTCCTCTAATTTAAATCCAATTGATGCATGTTTATAAAATTTAAATCCTCATCCCAAAAATTTAAAATCAAACACTAACCCATTAGTGATCTTAATCCTCGATTTCTTTTTCCACACAAAATCAAATAATGTAATAGTTATGAAATTTTCAAATACTAGATTCAATATAAGTTTCCAATGAATATAATGATAATCTCCTTAATTTTCTCAAATATTAGTGACATTCAATCATACCATAATCTTCATAAAAATTCATGATTTAACAAATCGTCAATTTTGTCATATTAAATTATCAACTCTCTTTATTTAAATAATCATTTATCCTCGAAATTTAAGGCACATTATCTTTCTCTGTCAAGTCATAACCTTCTTCATTTATTCTTCGCTACAGTCAACTCCCAATAATCAAAGTCTAAGAGAATCCTACCTATAGTCATATAACATACAATCTAGGGAAAGCATGCATGATCATGGTCTCTTTTGTCATGGTATTATGGTCTCTGTCAGGGTGTACTACTAACTATATTCTAACAAGAAAATTATTGATACAAGCTATGGTACTAAGGAATCAATCAATCAATCAAACATATGGTAAAGGAACAGAAGGAAAGAATAGAACATAGTCTTATAATCCATTACTTGGACATCTACAACCTCTATCATACACTTAACTCTGGCACATTTATTCACAAATTCCTGTCCCTATACACTGTTACCCATATTAACTAATCACTAGTCCACAAGATATCCATGGATACATCCATATTACACACATGTGTCTATTAATACCAAAATCTAATACCAAGGACCTCTAACACAATCATAGGTCAATGATGCATTCAAAGTTTAATACTCCTTTCCCTTTAGGTACCACTGTTCCTATTACTAGCACACTCACTGCTAGCTCTCTTACTACTACAATTGTTTATACTAGTTGTTCTTATCACTCAAGTGCACACCAAGTGCAACACACCATACTAAGTACTGCTCGCTCTAATACAACTCTAGATGGACACCCAAGTCAGTTTGCAGTACCATCTCAATCATGCTCAAGTCAACCGATCCTTACACATGCACATCATCTACTAATACACATTTCTTACCCATCATAAAATTTTATCCTCAAAATAAAATCCTCAAAATTTAAATCCTTGAACAATTTACAATAAAAAGTGTATACTTTCCTCAAGAGTCAATATTCAAACATTGAAATAAAATTTTAATCACTTCCAAAAATCTTTATAGCTTTGACTATGTTTATTGAATTAAATTTGAACCCTCAATTTTTTTAATAACATAAAATCTCAACTCCTCAAAATTCTTAAAAATTAAAATTTATTTCTAATCTTCAAATTATAAATTTAAATTCACAAGTATACATATAAATACTCACAGTCTCAATACTTCAAGGTGTACACAAATACATCAATTATCTACAACTCTCAACTGTGTACTGAATATTGCACTGCCTGGATTACTTGCGCTATTACTTCCAATAATCAAAGTTATCATCACACATATTTTTTCCAATGATTTTCTATCTATATTAATTGATACACCAATCTAATTATCATTACACGAAGTACTTAATATTGCTAGCATAATTCTCAACAAATCCTTGATATAGAAATACTAGCACTATTGGTATGGTAATACTAGCTTCATCATTAGATCACCTCATCACACTCACTAGAACTCATGATCACTTGCACCTTTGATAATACATATATTTCACTTCACTCTCAAATGCGGCATATGGTTCCATATCTCGATTTATGTATACGTATCTCCTCTTAAATCTTTTACAGCCTGTTATACTAGTCTGTGATACCCTTCATACCTTGCATGATCCATATTGATATTCCTCAACCCATGGCATCTCATTAATACCCTTTTTATGTGTATACATTCCTTTATTCTTGACACACCCAAGTATCAACCATCAAATTGAATATCATGCTTCATTAATCTTTAATACAATTTTCTCGATTCTTAATTATTTACATAGATCATCCAATTATATAAATTCATGACTATCCAGGACTGACATGCTGACTCTGATACTAACTCCTGGAACCATCACTGATACTCTATACTCTTTCTTCCACTTATAGTACCAATACTAATTATAATGGCACCTATTATAGAACTATTGCTACAAGGCACTACACTATGGGTTAACTCTAGATTGATTCCTACTGCTCACATGTCCAACCAAGATATACTTACAAACTCACAAGTCACACTCAGTCAACACTAATACAAGACACAAACATAATTGCAAGTCATCAATTATCACACTAACAAGGAATCCCAAATGAAAAGAAGCTCGAGAAAGAACTGGATTAAGGACTGAAGGTATTTTTACTGCTAGCAAACAAAAGAAACGATAGAACAAAGTCCTAGAATAACAGAAGTAGATAAGCATTGAGATGATACTTTAAGAACCAACTTAAGATGCAACCTGATAATCATACACGTCTGTCCAAAATCATGACACTCAGAATCCTCGCCACGCTAGTAAGCATAAATGCGATAAACGACAGGTTCCGTAGCTAAGGTATGCAACTCTATAATCATGTCGTCTAGGATCCTCGCCATGCCAACCGATATGGCTGCGAGAAATTCTAAATTTCATAACTAAAGTATGTACATCCAAGTCATGTTCCTACGTTTTTGGCACGACAGCTAATATGGCTGCGATAAACTCTAGGCTCCATAACCAAAGTAGATATTTTACCTTTCTCACTGTCCTCATCAATATATGTCATCAGATGATACCATAAATTTTAGCCCATAAAATTCATCTCGATATGAAATCAACTCAACAATGATACCAAGAATTAAATTTAATAACTGATCAACAAGAATCAAGTTCAATAACAACAAGCGAGAGCGGACAAAAACAAGGAAAAAAATTAAATTATAAATTATAATAAGATCCTCAAGGGTTGTCCCAGGAATCTCTTAAAAATTTTGTGATTGAGTATCCTCTCTTATCCTAGTATCATATGTCCTATATCCTATCGTAGGTGTCACGCCCCAGTCCCAAAATACCGAGGGACCGGACGCGTGATAATGGCTAGCAGCACACACCGATGGATAAACCCAATTTAATTGATCTATCGGGGCATGCTTAAGCTGTAGTACAACAATAAGGGTCCAATGATACAAGTCACAGTCTATGCTAATCTCATCCACAACAGATAATCACAGATCCAATGCCAGAATAAATGTAAATAAAATAAACTAACAAATCTCAATAAAAGTTTCTTAGAGAACAATCCGAGAACAAGTCTGATACATCAATGCAATAGACTGGAAATAAAATAACTAAAAACAGAAATAAATGAGTATCTCAAGCCAATACTCAGGAGAAGTCCTCTGGCACAATCTCGTCCTCGGGTCCTGGTTCTGCTCTAATATAGGCACCTGCTTCTGCTCCTGTACTGTATAACTCTGGATGGATCTCCTCTGCTAATCCTGGGGACATAATTCGGATCCAGGTCCTCAGGGGACATAGCAAGGTACAGATAATACAAGCCAAAATAATGCAGTGCAGCAGATAATAAAATAAATAGGGTAAGTATGTAACCATCTATGTGAAATACAAGTGAGAGCATCACGAGTACTCAGGATGAGCCACTACAAGCTCTGTGTCAGGGAGCCGGTAGCAGTAATAATGAGTAATAGGCCAAGCTCGGGCTTCAGAGTTTTGTGCCTCACAATAATAGGGGATATATATGTAATCAGCCTGTAGCATGTGTGTCTCTTCCCACCCAATGTAATCACACATCTCATGTCCACGATGCATCATGTCCATGTCACGCACGATCATAGCTAATGCAGCAAGTCATAGAGTATCTAGGAATATAGTGTCTCTGTCAAATCATGTATCCTATACAAAATCACCATGAATATCTCATAAAGATTCTGTCTCATGAATAGTGTCAAGTGTCCTGGGTTATAGTGTACTTGATAAGACAAGTACAAGAATGTAAAGGGTCACGAATGTCCATGTCTAGATGACGTTACACAACTCCGTGTACGGGGCTGGCACCCGACTATAAATCGTACGCTAAGTAAGTCACACGGTCCTAGGTCAAGCATGCACAAATATATATATATATATATATATATATAGCAAGGAAATATGCAACAAGAACTGCAAAGTTGGCAAGGTATACTTGCACAACGATGTATAAATAAGTCAAGAAAATAAGTAGCAAAACTGCAGGGTTTGGCAAGGTACACTTGCCTGGGGTTCTGGCTCCAACTATAGCTCTGGTCTCAGTATGATTTGCAGGTACTACTCCGGTTGCTGAAATAAATATCACCATTAGATTCAAAAAATATCAAATAGCTAGAAACGCCTGTCCTTAAGTCCAATTTGGACACAGGGGCAAAAATGACAGTCTCGGGTCAAAGCGGGGTCCACATGTGGGCCACTTTATACCGAAAAATGTGCCAGGGTCAAAGGTCTCCAAATTCGTCAAACTTAGTGTCAACAAGTCAGAAACGATGATACGAACCCAACGGAACTATCAGAATTGGATTCTGATGAGCCGATCACAAAATTGCCCGTCAAGTAGAACCTGTAGGGCCCACGATACGCGATTTTGTCAACTCAGAATCGAACCAAACTTGGGTCACAGGACCAGCGTATTGCTACGAGTCCGATGGTGTAAGTTTCGTTTCGATTCGATGTGTGTACACAAAGTTAAGATATATTCTAGAACGAGCGGATACGGGGCATTGTCGGCGGATACGCGTTGATTCCGGTGTGCACGCACATCCAAATCAACTTCTGCAAAATCTCGCACGTCCGTATAAATGGTGCGCACGTTTCGGTGAAGACCACACGCGACCAAGTCATCCCATTTGGCGGGGCGCACTCAGTTCCGGGGTGAAACGGGGTATTAATTTTTCCGGTTTTTGGATCGCGGTTCACGATCACCACAGGATGCGACGCATCGAGCGGGTTATACGGGTATCGAGAGGGTTATACAGTCTACGCGTCACAACTGACGCAATCGAAAATGGGTCAACGAGGAGAAAGAAAATGCTACATGAACAGCGCTCCGTGAAATCTGAATTTCTAGTGTCCGCGTCGTCTCGACACGAGCTGAGTCGTGTCCGGGTACTGTTCAACCTAGGGTTAGGGCTAGGGTTCCGATGCTGCTAGCCGAAGCTCGCCGGAGGCTGCGCTGTCCGGGGATAGGCTTCGTCGTGGTTGGCTCAGGCGTCGGCGGAGAGGTGGCGGAGCGACGGGCTGGAGGCTCGAAGAGCTGTGGCAGGGTCGGCTCGCCTAGGGAGGGTCGGGCTCGGTAGCGACTGAGGTCGAGGGCGAGGGCGGAGGAGGAAGGGAGAGAGGGCGAAGCTGGATGGCTGACGGAGGCGTGATAGTGGAGCTCGCCGGAGAAGACGGAGGAGGGGGAGGAAAAGTTCAGGTGATCGGGTTCTGACGGGTGTGGGTTCAACGGAGGAAGTCGTGGCCGCGGGGAAGTCTGGCAGCGGAGCAGCCTGGAGTCAGGTAGAGAAGAACGGTGGCGTGGTGCTGCTAAGGAGGTCGACGGTGGTGTTAATGGCGGTGGTGTAGGCTGTGTTCGTGGTGTCGATGAAGTTCAGGCGGTGTAGGCGGTCGACGGGTGGAGGAAGAAAGTGGTCGTTTAGGTGGGGACTCGTGGGGAGCGGTGGTCGAGACGAGTCTCAGGCGGAGTCGAAGAGGGGATGTTGTAGAGTCACTCGGGGTCGAGATTGGATAGGGAAGAGTCGGGAGGGAAGTCGGTCGTGGCGGTGGACTCGGCTGGGGAAGAGACGGCGAGGAGAGTGGGGAGGTCGTCGAGGGCGAAGCGGTGGAGGTCGGGGCTTGGGTGGAAGAAGAAGGAGAAGTCGGCGCTGTCTAGGGTTCAGGCGAGGGGTCGTTGGCTGTGGCGGCGGAGCTGGAGAGAGAGAAAGGCGGCGGCGGCTATGCGAATCTCGAGGCCAATAAATAGGCGCACCGCCGGGTCGGAACAGTGATTCCGACCCGAATAGGATTAGGGTTCGGTTAGGGTTTCGGGTCCGGGTCGGGTTCGATTCGGATCCGACCCGACCCATTAAGGCTGGGTTTGGTTCAGTGAACCGGGTCTGGGTTGGTTTGGTTTATTTCAAATAAACCCGGTTTATTTCAGGATTTAATTGGTTTATTTATTTAATAGTTTTTAGGGCTTTAAAAATACTTCCGGAGTCCAATAAATTCCCGAAAATTTACCCTATGTCCAGTTTTCCATTTTACACCATAAAATATTATTTCCATAATATTTTAATATTAATTAACAGCAATTAAAAATCATTTAATTACCAAAATACCTAGGTTTTAATTACAGAAAAATTCTAGAAAATTCTAAAAAAATTGTGAAAAACCCAAATTAAAATTCTTAAAAAATTAGGGGGCTTACAGTAGGCACACAGTAGTACAACTAAGACGTCGCACTACCACAACATCGTACAACTTGCAAAGTCTGACCTGTAAGGGCCACCACTAAAAATGTGTCATGACCCGCACCCGGTATAGGGGCACGAGAGCGTGGGTACGTCCAGCCTACGCCGCAACATCGACGGTAGAACGCTGTCTAGGTCATGATACTATCTAATCAATCTCACATGGATATCCAACTCCATAAGGAGACAGATATATCACAACATAATACAGAATATACTCAATCACATAAAATAGAGCACGATGAGATATCAAAGCAAGCAATAAAAATACAAGACAAGTCTAAACAATAATAAACAGTCTAACCTGCAATTAATAACATCCAGTCTCCAAGTATGCTGGGAACAAGTCCTCTATGTCACAGTCTAAAAAAATATCCAGTCAGGATTGGAACAAAATACACCTCTAACAGTAGTTCTATGTATATTAACAAAAACTATAACACAGTGTAAAGAAATACAGGACATATATGAATACTGGCAATAAGAAATACTGGAATAATGAGATACTGGAATAAAGAAATACTGGAGATAAAGAAATACTGGAGCATGTCATCATCAATGTACATCTAGCAGTGAAATAAAAATACAAGTACATGCAAGAACAATGAACTGGTATATAAGTGTATACAAGAACAATAACTAGAACATGTAGAGATGCTAGATCAATATACTAGAGATGCATGTCAAGAATCATCTAACTAAGTGTGTGAAACATCAGCATATCATGTGATCGGCTTGGGACTGATAAGACTCAGTACATTGATTAGTGATCATCCTTGTAAAGTCAGGCTAACCACATGTAACAGCGATGAGGCATATAATGGTCAGGCTGTACCGATGTGAGGTGTGGGTGAGCTATGATGCATGTAAAGTTGGGTATGATCACATAAGCTACTAACATTTCCCTATTTCCCCAGCTAGCATGATGGATTCCAAATCATGACTCCTCGTGACAGGTCTCAATGATGCCAACTTGTGTAAATAACAGTGTCAGAGTCATGTACGCTATACAATAAGAGTTATAGAGATAATCAATATAATTGAAACTGTCAGAGAATATACTCGCCTGGGGTCCTACTGCTGGCAATACCAATAACCTGATTTCTGAAGTCTTGTCTGAACAATCCAATAATCCTATAGACATCATAAATAATACAATATTGCATCAGACATTACTCTAACACACAATTATAATACACTGGACTCAGGGCTACGCTAGATATGACTCTGGTCAACTAAGGTCAAGTGGGCGTCAATTGCATCGGTATCGCATCTTTTATTGCTGTGCAAGACAGATAGTCAATGATACGGGTCTTGCCAGTATGTCGGTGTACATATGGCAGTCTGCGAACATGCTACGTGGTCACACTTGGGTCATCTAGTAGATAGACATATAATACATATTTTACATATTATTAATTAGCAATAACATTAATACTCATAATATATATATATATACTAATTACATACATGTACAATATATACGTATACCAATTAATTACATATATAATATATGTATATTCACTAATGAATTTACACTTTGTATATATATATATAACATACCAATCAATTGTATTCGTATTAAACGTATCCTAGGGAATACGTCTACAATACATATACATAAGTATATATATACTAATTTGAGAAATATACTATATATATACATGTTTATACATATATGTACCAAAATAAATTTAGCATATATTAGGGAATACAAATACTATACATATATACTAATTATATATATTAAGCACATATTGAATACACATACTAATGGACAATATACGCATACGCATATGTATGCATACACAACAATCATAAAAGAATGCTCCTCCCCTTGGCTTCGGCGTGCACGTGCACGAGATCGACTTGACAACGATGACGACGATGTTGATGACGATGATGGCGATGGTGTTGATGACAATGTTGTCAACGACGTTGACAGCGACGATGGTTACGACTACGGCGACGATGATGATGATGGTGATGAACAGGTGGTGATTCCAGTGAGGTTGTGGCGACGAGGACGGGTAGAAGAGGGGATTCCTGGTCGAGTCACAGTGGGGTAGAGTCGGGGCGCTGCTGGGGACGTCGACGATGACGGGGAGGTCGTTCGGCATGGACGGGATCGAGGCGAGGAGGAGGGTGCAGCGGGTTCAGTCTGGCGTGGGGAGAGAAGGTCGAGAAGAGGATAAGGTGGTGCTGTTAATGGTGACCTTGATGAGTTGCTGTGTTGGCTGCCGGAGGAGCTCAGGCGATATCCGGTCGACTCCGGTGTCCAGCGAGTCCAGCGGACTGGGTGCGGCGAGGATGGCCACGACGGTACAAGAGATCCAGCGGTGGGGTCGTTCGACAGGGAGGGCAAAGGAAGGAGATGGGAAGGATGGGAAGGAGGGGGAGTCGACGAGGTGGAGCTCGGTGGTCGGGGATGGTGAGTGCAGGTGCTCGGGAATCCGGCGGCTGCTCGCCGGGTTCGACAGGGGAGGGGGACAGCGACTCAGGCGGGGTTCGTCGTGTTGCACGGTGGCTCGTGGTAGATTTGCTCGGCGCTCAGCGAGGGGTAGCAGGTCGTCGGTCGCCTCCGTCGAGCGATGGGGGACTCGGCGGTGAAGAAGGAAGTCGGCGAAGACGATGGTGGAGTTGGCCGGCTGCTTGGGTCCAACGGAGATATGACGGCGAGGTGCGGTGCTACTCCGGCGAGACTCCGGCTGGAAGGTGGCCGGGAAAAGGAGAACAATAGGAGGATGGTTTACAGGAAAGTCGGCTAGGAGAAATAGTTTCTAGGTTTTAGTTTTTTTAGGAAAAAATAGAAGGAAAAAAGGATTATTTATATGAAGGGTGATGCATGACCTAGAAAAGTTTGGCTGGTCAACCCCTTTTGGGATTGGCCTCTCATGTAGGATTTCAATGGGCTTGGATTTGAATGGGTTTAAAAAAGAATGGCTCGGATTACATCGGTTCAAGGTTTGGAGGGCCAGGGTCTTAAGGAGGTTGAGGTTAAATTATACACTCCTAAAAATTATGGAAAAATACACATGAAGGAGAGTTGGGTTTATTTAAGTGTCATATCCAATGGGGTGGACACCTTAATCCACTTTTGCATAAAAGTGCCCAATAATTGGAAAATTGCACAAGTTTGGGTTTATGATTTAATTAATTAAACTAGATGCAATTGGTGTTCTAAAATTTATTAGAAGTACATGGAACTGAAATTAAGTGGCACACAAGTGTCATGAATGAAGTAGACTCAGATTAGAATATTACCCTAATTTGGGTTAATCAAAATGGGTCGAGATTGTGTCTCCAATTTTGATTGGAACGCACAAGGATACAAAACTGGATTTATATAAAATTAAATAATAATGCTGCGACAAAAATTGTGTGACTAAAATAAAGCACAAGAGAACATAATTATAAGTTATACAAGGGTCAGAATGGTAGGCATGCATGTCTAGGACAAGGTTGTCGAATTTGTTGGAAGGCAATGGCTAGGGTAGCGCTCCAAATATCGAAGCAACGGTAAGGCACAATAATTAAACAAAAATCATGAATATTAATTATAATTAAATATTATGCAATCATTTATACATTAATTATGAAAAGACAAAAATACTCCTAATATGAAATATAGGGGTGACACTTGACTCGCATATCATGCCCATGTCGGGGAAAAGTATATTTATTGTATCACGCGTTCAGGAATTTAGAGGCATTCTTGATGCACAACCCAAATATAAATCACTAAACACGTAATATGGTATGTCGTATCTTGGTGCACATTAGATCATGAACAATATCAGGCAATAATGGCATCAACACGGATACAATATTCGAGTCTAATTACCAAGATCTTAAGCATGAGTTCTAGCTGTAAGCCCCCTCATTTTAGAATATGGGTAATTTGGTACTTTTTTATTAATTTAACTTAATTTAATTTATTTAATATTTTAAAGTATTAATTTATAAAATTCTTTTTTTATATATGATACTTTGCCATGGCTTGGATATTTGGAGCAATGCACAATATTTTTTCTTCCAAAAAAAATTATATTACTAATCTTGATTGTACCTAATATATTTAGGACATGAATGTTGTATTTGTTTGATCTCCTCCATGCTCCAAAAATATTGACAAACATCTAGGACCACGGTTACCATAAAACTGCTTTCTTTTGACTAGAACTTGACCTAAACCAAACCCAAACACATATAGGCATGTAGTGCACCCAAATACCCCCATATATATATATATATATGTGTGTGTGTGTGTGTGTATGTGTGTGTGTGTGTGTGTGTGTGTGTGTGTGTGTGTGTGTATATTATATTTAAATTAATTTGTTTTTATTTATAGAAAGTGACATAGGTGTCATCATAGTTGGCCTAACTACCCAAATCCTAACCAACAAAATCCCAATCCTAACAAATAATCTCTACACCTTTTTTCTATTCCATAACATATTCCACATATAAAATATATCCCCAAAATCTGAACAAATCAATTAAAGATTTAAATCCCACATTTTTAAATTAGGAAACCCCGAGTTTGTTGCATATTCCTATCTTTGTATCAAACAAAATCTTAAGTGAATATTTTTGTTACAATTTCCTAATTTAAATTTTATCTCTTTACCATATTAAGACTCCACAAAATTATATCCACATATTTTTAAATATTAAATCAAATACTAACCACCCACCTATTTAAACTACATATATTTATCAACTCTCCAATACTTAAACCTAATTATTAGGTTCGGCCCCCCTTTTTCTCTCCCTCACAAAAAAAATCCTTTCTCATATTCTCTTCCTCTTCTACTTCTTTCCCTCTTTCTTTCTCCTTCCCCACAGGCCGTAACGCTACAAAAATCCCAACCGAACCTGTTGGTTGCAGCAGTAGTTCAGACCACTCCATAGCATCAAAAAATCCTAAAAAAAATATATTTACATCATACTTGAAATCCCCAAGAGCCTTGTCAAGTTTTGTGATGTTTGGAGTTCGTTTGGTACTCCGTTTAGCCGTAGTCGCGAAAAAGGTCCCCGCCGTAGTCGCAATCGCGTAAGTTTTCCAACTTTGTTTCTTCCCTATTTTTTCATGAATAAAACCTTGTGTAAATTTATATTAATGATATATAATTTTTAGAATTAGTTACATGCATTAGATCTATATTTTTATGTACAAAAATTATCTCAAACCAATGAAAAACCTTGACACGGACACGTCGCATCAAGACTAATTATAGTTCTTTGATAGTTGTTATATTTTACTGAAGTAAATAAATTACAAAAATTAAGTTATATTAATTTCAGAATATTTAATGTATTAATTTCTTATTTAATCATATTTGGATGCCAACATGGAGGTTGTATGTCAAGGCTACATGCCAAAGTTGGTTAGAATGACTAGTTGTCGTCCGAAGCAAATAATGGCATGCAATACCGATGTTTGGTTATTTTTGATTATTTACAAATAATTTGAGAATATTAATTATGATTAATTCAGTAATAAATGATATTAAAGTACATGATTAAGAGGTTCCATGCATGTTAGATGAATATGATAGCAATGGTGCAAGTTTTGCGATATTGATACGTTCCTACGTACATATAGGACTACGTGTAGCCAAACACATATAAGTTCCTATAAGTATGTGTGGTATTTCGATGTAGGACACCCTCATAATGTGAGTGGCATGGCACATATGCCTTGGCATATTGTTCAATGCTACGCAACTATTGGATTGTTGGACAAGAACGTCAACTGAAAGTTGAGGTTGTGCAACGATCTTTCGTGTTGTCCTAGAGTAGTTAGCATGTATGGTTATTTATTAGAATATATTTAATAGGGCATCTTGGATATGCTACTCTTTCAGCATAGGACGTCAGACAGACATCATCGTAGCCACAGACAGCAGACAAATGTACCTTGCCATGATGTATCACAGTTTCTTGCCTTAATTATCTTATTTAGTTATTATAGTTCTTTGATATGGTTGATATGTGTGTTTACCCTAGGGCCGTGAGATATTGCTTAGCGTACGAACAAGATTCGGGTGTCGACGTCATACGCTGAGTCGAGTAACGTTACTTAGAGAGTTAATACAACGATTCTATTTCACGTGCTTGTATCCTTGCACGTCAGATCGTAGGACACTTGACACTATTTCATGTAAGAGAATCCTTCTTGAGGTATTCATGGTGATTCTGTATAGGATTACAAGACTCGTGATATGAGACTTGCATATTATATACATATATTATTATGACTCGTTGTACTAGCTAGAGGTCCTGATCTTGCGTGTTTTGGATATGATACGTCATGTACATGAGATGTAAGATTATATTGGGTGGGGAGAGACACACCATACTATATGCTGATTATGTTTATATATATATATATATATATATATATATATATATATATATATACTATGTTACTGGAGGTGCCTTAGACTGTCCCAGATCTTTGGCACATTTACTAGCCCTACGAGATATTACTTGCTGTTATGGACTTCCTGACACAGAGCCTGTAGTGGTTTCAGGCTGAGTACGAGTGATGTTATCATGTACATATCACTTAGATGGTTACAGTAGTTTATCCTTGAGTATGTGGCATTATACTATTTTATTTTGGCATACTGTTTCTTGTATCTTGTTACGTCCCTCTAAGGACCTGGTTCCTTGCTAGTTTTGCAGCATAGACCGTTGTGGATCTTGCCTGGAGTTGCTAATTTGGGTTGCTTTGCCATGTGGGCATTGGTACCATGTACTTATATCATTTCTACCAGAGTTATGCTATTCATTTATATTATTGATTTATCTGCTGATGTAGCCTACTTTTTATAGACTCATATTTCTCTCTCGAGTCTATTCGAGCTGTGTGTTACTAGGCGGCCGACTTTAGCACATGTAGCTCATTCTTGTTGTATTCTGTTTATTGTGGATTGAGGCATAGATATTTATATTTACAGGATTATCTAGATAGTGACCATTATAATACAGTTTATACGTATTTGAGTCAGACCAGAGTCTGGTTGAATGTGTAGATAGCATGTTATATCTTTCTAGTCCTAGGTATTTTGGGATTGGGGTATTACATATTTTTGTGGTGGCCCATGCAGGTCCTGATTAAATTGTTTCGGTTGCGTTACTGTACCGAGCGAGCCTGCGTTAGGATAAGTTTGTTAGGATCTCAATACACAATTTCTATTAAAACTTTCTTTGAATTCTAATTTCATCCTTGAACCTCAAAATTATATTCATTAATACTTTATTTGAACTCTTATTCATTGATTCTCGTCTTTCCCTATCTCGGAGAGATGAATACTCGTGTGCGGTAATTTTTTCAGAAGATTTTCGTCAAGACAAAGAAGACATATTTGGTAGAATATTTATAAGAAGAGGGGTACTTGAGTAAGAAAGATTATGGTAGATAATTTCTAAATATTAGAGTTATAATAGATTAAAGACATGAGAATTAACATTAGCAGTAGGAACCTAAAATAAAAAAAGACTTTATTAATTGCCATAAATTAGAAGTGATGGTTTACTATTAGATAAACCTTTTGGACGAATGTGAGTCATTTTATGTGAGGGTATAATATTATGTTTTGATGAGTTGGTTTGATCTAAGGTGGGTAGGTTTCTCGACTAGCAATTTTGGTTTAGAGGTTATACAATTGATGAAGATAAAAATTGTCAAATTCTGGTGCTTTAAGGCTTAAACTTCTATGTGATTTAAAAAAAAATTGAATGAATATCAGACTATGATAATGTTGAATTTGTTGAGGATAATCAATTTATCAATATTGGAGAAATTTAACTAGATGTTAATTTAAATTTTTAAATTTTTTTGAAGATTGAATTCAAATTTTTAGGTTTTGAGGTTAAATGAAAGATAGATTGGTTGGATTAAAGATGACTAGCAGCTCTCGAAAGATTTTTGTTAGTTACAAATAAAGAGAATTAATTATTGTGTTAATTAAAATTTAAAATTTTGATGAAGGATGAGGAGATCATGATAAGACTGAACTTGAACTTTAAATTGGAGGATTTTGGGACATGATAGTTGGTGAATTCAAATTTGATAATTTTTTAAAGTTAATTATTATCGTCTTAGTAATTAAGAAAAAATGGATAGTAAGTTTAATAAATTTTGGAATTCAAATTTTAAATGGGAATATTTTATAGTCTGTATTGGATTCAAATTTTAAGAATAGATAAAATTAAATTTTAAGATTTTGACGAGATAAAGATGTATTAAAAATTATAAATTTTGAGGATTTGATTTGATCTTAAGAGATTGACTAGGATTAGATATGCCATATACCAATTTTTGTTGGATAGATTTATTATTGCTAGGTTTAATGATAGAGGGTAAATTGATTAAGTATGGATATTATGGATTCAAAAGAAAAAATAATTCAATAATTGGAGGGATTGAGGAGAAGACTATCTTAAGAATTGAATTTAAAATTTTGAAGTTTGACAACTTTAAGAATAAAATTTAAAAGGTATTATCTGGTAATAGTGAAATATTAAATTTTGGAAAGATCAGGATATTTTAAATTTTCTTTAGATTTGAAGGGTCTAACTCTAGAAAAGTAAATATTTAGAATTTAAATTTAGAAGATAGAATTTTGAGGATTAGATATAAAATTTTGAGTATTGGGTTATTAATTTATAATTTTGAGGAATTTAAGAAGATTTACATTATAGTCTTTGGACTACAAGATATCGATGTAAAATATATTTAAAAAAAACTATTTTGAAGATTGGAATTAAACTCAAGTTTTAAAAATGTTGAGGACTTGGAATCTCATGGATTAATTGTTGAAGAGTTAAAAAAATTTGATCGAGTAGAAGAATGATAATTTTAAAAGTGAGAATTTAATTTAATTTAAATTTGAGGAGTTTAATTATTGAAAAGGTTAAATTTTGAGGACTTAAAATTTTATTTTAAGTATGAAAAATGAAGTTAATATTGAGGACTTTGCAAAATCACAATAAATGATTTGACCCCATTGGAAAAAAAAGTGTATTATTAAAAATCTTAAATTGCTAGGACGCAATTCTTTTAAGGTGGGTATATGTAAGATCCATCATTTTAAAATAGGGGTAATTTGGTACTTTTTAATTAATTAATTTTATTTTATTTAATATTTTAAAGTATTAATTTATAAAATCTTTTTTTTTATATATGACACTTTGCCATAACTTAGATATTTGGAGCAATGCACAACATTTTTCCTTCCAAAAATAATTTATATTACTAATCTTGATTGTACCTAATATATTTGGGACATGGATATAGCATTTTTTTGATCTCCCCATGCTAAAAAAATATTGACAAACATATATAACCACGATTACCTTAAAATAGCTTCCTTTTGACTAGAACTTGACCCAAACCAAACCCAAATACATGTAGGTATGTAATACCCCCATGTATATATATATATATATATATATATATATATATATATATATATATATTTATTTATTTAAATTAATTTGTTTTTATTTATAGAAAGTGCCATAGGTGTCATCATAGTTGGCCTAACTACCTAACTACCCAAGATCCTAACCAACCAAATCTCAATCCTAACAAACAACCCCTATACTTTTTTTCTATTCCATAACACATCTCACATATAAATATATCCACAAAATTTGAAAAAAATCTATTGAAGATTTAAATTCCACATTTTCAAATTAGGAAACCCCTAGTTTGTTGCATATTCTTATCTTTGGATCAAACCAAATTCTAAGTGAATATTTTTGTGACAATCCCCTAATTTAAATTTTAGCCCCTTACCATATTAAGACTCCACAAAATCATACCCATATATTTTTAAATATTAAATCAAATCCTAACCACCCACCTATTTAAACTATATATATTTATCAACTCCCCAACACTTAAACCTATTTATTAGGTTCGGCCCCCCTTTTTCTCTCCCTCACGAAAAAAACTCCTTTCTCATATTCTCTCCCTCTTCTACTTATTTCCCTCTTCCTCTCTCCTTCCCCACAGGCCACAACTCCACAAAAATCCCAACCGAACCCCTTTTTAGTCAAATATTGGCTGATGGTTGCAGCAATATTTTAGACCCCTCTACAGCAAAAAAAACCTAAAAATAATATATTTACATCATACTTGAAGTTCCCAAGATCCTTGTCAAGTTTCGTGAGGTTTGGAGTTCGTTTGGTACTCCGTTTGGCGGTAGTCGCAAAAAAAGTCACCGTCGTAATCGCAATCGCGTAAGTTTTTCAACTTTGTTTCTTTTCCTATTTTTTCATGAATAAAATCTTGTGTAAATTTATATTAATGATATATGATGTTTAGAATTAGTTCCATCTATTAGATCTATATTTTTATGTATAAAAACTATCCCAAACCAATGAACAACCTTGACACGGACACGTCGCATCAAGACTAGTTATAGTTCTTTGATAGTTGTTATATTTTATTGAAGTAAATAAATTACAAAAATTAATATATATTAATTTGAGAATATTTAATATATTAATTTCTTATTTAATAATATTTGGATGCCAACATGGAGGTTGTATGTCAAGGCTACGTGCCAAAGTTGGTTAGAATGACTAGTTGTCGTCCGAAGCAAATAATGGCATACAATGCCGATGTTTGGTTATTTTTTATTATTTACAAATAATTTCAAAATATTAATTATGATTAATTCAGTAATAAATGATATTAAAGTACATGATTAAGAGGTTCCATGCATGTTAGTTGGTTAGAATGACTAGTTGTCGTCCGAAGCAAATAATGGCATACAATGCCGATGTTTGGTTATTTTTTATTATTTACAAATAATTTCAAAATATTAATTATGATTAATTCAGTAATAAATGATATTAAAGTACATGATTAAGAGGTTCCATGCATGTTAGATGAATAGGATAGCAATGGTGCAAGTTTTGCGACATTGATACATTCCTACGTACATATAGGACTACGTGCAGCCAAACACATGTAAGTTCCTCTAAGTACGTGTGGCATGTCAATGTATTACACCCTCACAAATTATTTTGAGAGTGGCATGACATGTGTATCTTGGCATATTGTTCAATGCTACGCGACTATTAGATTGTTGGACAAGAACGTTAACTGAAAGTTGAGGTTGTGCAACGATTTTTCATGTTGTCCTAGAGTAGTTAGCGTGTATGATTATTGATTAGAATATATTTAACATGACATCTTGGATCTGATACTCTTCCAGCAGAGGACGTCGGACAAACATCATCGTAGCCACAGACAGCAGTCAAGTGTACCTTGCCATGATGTATCACAGTTCCTTGCCTTAATTATCTTATTTAGTTATTATAGTTATTTACTATGGTTGATGTGTGTGTTTATCCTAGGGCCATGAGATATTGCTTAGCGTCCGAATAAGATTTAAGTGTCGACGTCATACACTGAGTCGAGTAACATTACTTAGATAGTTAATACAATGATCCTATTTCACGTGCTTGTATTCTTGTACGTCAGACCGTAGGACACTTGACACTATTTCATGTGACAGAATCCTTCTTGAGGTATTCATGGTGATTCTGTATAGGATTATAGGACTCGTGATATGAGACTTGCATATTATATACATATATTATTGTGACTCGTTGTACTAGCTAGAGGTCCTGATCTTGCGTGTTATGGACATGAGACGTGAGGTTACATTGGGTGGGGAGAGACACACCATACTACAAGATGATTATGTTTATATATATACTATGTTACTGGAGGTGCCTTAGACTCTGTCCCAGATCTTTGGCACATTTACTGGCCCTACGAGATATTACTTGCTGCTATGGGCTCCCCGACACAGAGCCTATAGTAGTTTCATCCTGAGTACGAGTGATGTTATCATGTGCATATCACTTAGATGGTTACAGTAGTTTACCCTTGAGTATGTGGCATTATATTATTTTACTTTGGTATGTTGTTTCTTGTACCTTGTTACGTTCCTTTGAGGACCTGGTCTCTTGCCAGTTTTGTAGTATAGATCATTGTGGAGCCTGCCTGGAGTTGTTGATTTGGATTGCTTTGCCATATGTGATTTGGTACTAGGTACTTATATCATTTTTAGCTACCAGAGTTATGCTATTCATTTATATTATTGATTCATCTGCTGATGTAGTCTAGTTTTTATAGACTCATATTTTTTTCTCGAATCTATTCGAGCTTGTATATTACTGGGCGACCGACTTTAGCATATGTAGCTCATTCTTATTGTATTTTGTTTATTATGGATTGAGGCATAGATATTTATATTTACTGGATTATCTAGATAATGACCATTATAATACAACTTATACGTTTCGAGTCAGACCAGAGTCTGGTCGAATGTGTAGCTGGCATATTACATATTTCTAGTCCTATATATTTTGGGACTGGGGTGTTACACTAGCACGGGGTCGGGTTACTGAGTCCATTACCCCCTAGAATCATAACACAAGCAATAACCAGGATTAACCACATAGAGGATGATAAGAAACATTCAAAATAATATAAATGATCCCAACAAGAAAGTACTACGTGTACACAAGGAGTCACTAAGGGTAATACGTGTCTAAGTCATGCACAAGAAGGTCAGGCCGCATAAACCAACCGGCCGCATGCTCCTCCAGGCCGCATGCTCCGGGCAAAAATCTACTACTTGGGACAAGGCCCGAAGTGATGGGTGATGAATGAAGTGTCAGGGAAGTAAAAAAAAATGATTGATGTGACATAGCATAAGTGTCAGAGAGAAAAGATAAAAGAACATAAAGTCATGCAGAGACACAAAAGTCATGTAGAGACATGCATCCAAAAAATAAGAGATGCATGGCTCATGGCCGCATAACCTCTTGGACACATGGAGTCAGGCCTTAGTGAATTTCTATGCATTCATGGTACTATGCTTCCGACTTTTGAAAGCATGCATAAAGCAAACATGCATCCAATAAGATGGACGCATGCTGGAGGGGGTACAATGTTGCTGGGTTGTATGGTACTCCATCATCCCAGAACAACAAGTTCGGCCATGGAAAAACTCCAAGAATCCAAAAAAACTAGATCTGCCATATAATCCTCATCTCAAATCCAAATTAAGTTATTCAAAAGCCAAACTACTCAAAATAAAGTGCTCTATCACATAGAACCATAAGTTTTTGAAAATAATAAGATTTTGAAGATCAAAACCAAGAAAAACTTAAAAACACACACACACACACACACTCATAAAAATCCAGATCTATACCATTCCATCCACCAAATACAAAATACCAAGTTCTAAACATGTTTAAAATTATACTATAAACATAATAGACTAATAATATTGAGAGTTTCTCTATTTATCATGCAAGGTGTAGTTACCTATGGAGGGAGGGAAAAACCTAAGAGAGAGAAATGAAAGAAAGAATGAAGAGGAAGAGAGAAATAAGTTGGGTTATATAGATAGGGTTTGAGTTTTAGACCATGGGTTCAACCCAAACCATAAACCAAGAACCAAAACAAACAGAAGAATAGGTCTAGTCGCATACAACCAAATAAATAATATGCCAGCGAGAAATAATTGGCTCCCAATACGTATACTGGAAATAGGAATTGATATTTCTATCCACCTTGGAAAATTTTTATCCTCGAAATTCAAATTCAAGTAAGGCTAGAGAAATCAGGACAAGCACGATACAAATCTACAAGTAAATTTACACATGCAAGCAATAATATCCAACATATAGGTGATCGCCTGATCACGGAATGTAAGATACGAAGGCATAAGGTAGAATATACCTTCCGAATCGAACATATGTGTGTACCGAGATCGTATATCATTCTCGCGCTCCCATGTTGATTCTCTAAGAGTATGATGGCCCCAGGCAACTCGGATAAAAGAAATAGTTCGGTTCTTGAGTACATTCTTCCTTCGGTCCATAATGGATACGGGTTGTTTCTCGTAAGATAAGTCGGTTCTAAAGACTAATTCAGAGTGATCGAGGATATGACTCAGATTCAGGACATATCTACATAACTGAGATACATAAAATATATCGTGTACCTCACGTAGCGAAGGTGGAAAGGGTAAGACGATAAGCCACATCGCCTACCCGATCGAGAATGTCAAACAGCCCAACGTATTACGGACTAAGCTTTTTGTGGACCCCAAATTTAATAACTCCATAGGTGGGCAAAATTCGCAAGAACATGTGATCGCCGATACAAAACTCTAAAGGCCTATGATGCTGGTCTGCCCAGTGATGATGCCTATCCTGTGCAACCCAAAGTCGCTCTCTGATCTGTCTCGCAACTTCTACTGTTTGCGTGATCATTTTGGGGCCTAACATCTTTTGCTTACCAATGTCGTCCCATGCCAACGGTGATCAACACCTCCTGCAGTATAGTGCCTCGAAAGGTGACATCTGAATACTGGACTAATAATTATTATTATACGAGAATTCTACTAAGTGAAGGTAATTCTTCCAAGATCCACCAAAGTCTCGGGTACATGCTCGTAGTATATCTTCCAGGGTCTGGATTGTCCTATCTGATTACCAATCTGTCCGGGGGTGGTATGTAGTACTGAAGCTTAACCTGGTACCTAATATTTTATGCAAGATTCTCTAGAAATGAGAAGTGAACCTGGTATCTCGGTCAGACACTATGCTTATCGGCATGCTATGTTGCCTCACAATCTGTCGCATATTCAAATCTGCCAACTGCTCTGTAGACTGTCCCACTCTGAAGGAAAAAATGCACCAATTTTTTGAGTCAATCCACTCTCACCCAAACTGTATCTCAACCAGATGGGGATTTAGATAAATTGGTCCTAAAGTCCATGGTGTTGTATTTCCACTTCTACTCTGGAATAGGAAGCGGCTGCAATAACCCTGTCGGTCTCTATTGTTCTGTCTTCACTTGTTGACATATCAGACATTGCGATACAAAGTATGCTATTTCCCTCTTCATTCCGTTGCACCAAAAGTATTGCCTGTATCTTGGTACATCTTCGTGCCTCCCAGATGAATGGAGTACTGGGAACTATGTGCTTCAGTCATAACTTTTTGCTGAATATCTATGCTTGGTACACATAGACGGTTCCCAAACTTTAGCGTTCCATCCACATGAATCGTTAACTCTTTCCAAAGACTGGACTCACATCCTGCCCGTAGCTTCTGAATATTTAGATCCTCTGCTTGAGCTATCTTGATTCAATCTACCAAAGTTGACTGGATCTATAGTCTAGCAAGAACTCATGTATCCTGTGGAAGTGCTATCTCGATTCCCATCTCTCGTAAGTCTTATAGAATGTGCTTCTGAGTGGTCAACATAATTTTTTTACCTCTTCTACTAAGTGCATCAGCTACTACATTTGCCTTGCCTATATGGTATTAAAGTTCCACATCATAATATTTCAACAACTTTAGCCACCTTCTATGTCTCATCTTTAGGTCCTTCTGCGTGAACACATACTTCAAACTCTTATGATCTATGAAGATCTTCACCCGATCGTCATATAAGTACTGCCTCCATAGCTTAAGTGCAAACACTACTATTGCTAACTCCAAATCGTGAGTTGGATAGTTCTTCTTGTGATCTCTGAGCTGCCGAGAAGCATAAGCTATCACACTCCCATGCTGCATTAAAACACATCCAAGCCCCTTTCCAGATGTATTACAATATACCATGAATCCTCCGGAGCCTGCTGGAAGAGTAAGGATTGGTGCAAAGATTAACTTCTTTTTTAACTCTTCAAAGGCTATCTGGTGTTCTGCTGACCACACAAATTTAACTTTCTTGTGCATCAACCGAGTCAAAAGTGCAGAGATCTTAGCAAAGTCTGACACAAATCTTCTGTAGTATCCTGCTAAGCCCAGGAAACTACGCACCTCCGCTACTGTCTTCAGAACTAGCATGTTATCTACTGCATCTACCTTCTTGGGATCAACTGACCCTCCTATTCCAGAAATAATGTGCCCAAGAAAGGATATTTGATCCAGCCAAAACTCATACTTACTAAGCTTCATATATAACTGGTGCTCCCTCAAAGTCTGTAATACTATCCTGAGATATTCTTCATGTTCCTCCTCATTACGAGAATACACAAGGATGTCATCGATAAATACTACCACAAATTGGTCTAAGTATGGCATAAAAATATGATTCATCAAATCCATGAATACCGCTGGAGCATTAGTCAGTCCAAATAATATAACTAAGAATTTATAATGCCCATATCGTGACCAAAATATTGTCTTCGGTATATCCTGATCCCAAACTCGCACATGATAATATCCTGATCGCAGATCTATCTTGGAGAAGACTCTCGCTCTATTTAATTGGTCAAATAAGTCTATAATCCTGGGCAATGGATACTTGTTCTTCACTGTCATCGTATTCAATCGCATGTAATCCATGCACAACCGCGTCGATCCATCCTTCTTTTTCACCAATACCGCTAGTGCTCCCCACGGTGATCTACTGGTCCAAATGAATTTTCTTACCTTTATTTCTTTCACGTATCAATATAACTGATTAAGCTCTGATAGTGACATTGGGTATAACTTCTGGGATATTGGTTATACTCTTGGCATCAACTCTATATAGAACTCTACTTCTCTAACTAGGGGTAATCCAGGAAGCTCATCAGAAAAGACGTCCATGAATTCTTCAACTATCTTGGGTCTCGGGTCCTCTCCCATTGCTACTGTTATGATTCCTTCCTTATGATGGTCTTTTTCTATTCTACTAAGAACAAACCCTTCTAGACCAGGGACTCTAAACAATACTCTACTCTCATAACAATCTATCATCGCATAACTGTCTCTCAGCCAGTCCATGCCTAAGATAACGTTAAAGTTATCCATAGGGAACTCGATCAACTTTGCAGATAATAAATGCCAACATACTACGACTGGACATGCTAGGCACATTCTACCATCTCCTACGATCCCATTGCCAGTGAGTATATTCAGTCTATCTGGAAATGCCTCAAACTTTAATCCAATACGTGTTATATATTATGCAGATATAAATGAGTACGAAACTCCATAATCAAATAATGCTTTGGCAGAAAAGGTTCTAACAGAAATGGTACGTGCTACTACGTCACTTGAAGCCATAACTTCTTCCAGGGATAAGGTAAACCCCTGCCCTTGGCCTTGTTCAGCTCCATGCTGCTGCCTTTCCTGGTATCGTTCTTGTGGTCTCTATTGTTCCTACTGCTTTTGTTGTCGGTATAATTGAGCCTGCGTCGACAATGAACGCTGAGCTATAGGCCGCACCGCTACTACTGATCCTCCTTGTTGTACTTTCCTTGAAGCCGATAATGTAGGAAACTGTTACACTGGCCCTCTTGGCCTCTTTATTATTGGATAACTGGCAACCCTATGATCGGTGATTCCATATCTCAAGCATAGTCTATTTGCTGCCTGATAAATATCCCAGGTATGACCTCCCTTGCTATAATACGTACAACCCGTCGATGCTCCCCGTCATTGTTGTTGCTGCTGCCTCGGCTACTATTATCGAGTAGATGCTATCAATATTGAGGTCACTGGCCTCCTCTGTATCACGTCATGGATGCAAATGTTAGGAGAGGGTGCTAATGATCGCAGTACTGGTCCTCCCTCGTTGCTCTGTCCATGAGGTATCTTTCGGTCTACTTTTTTTGATGCCATCATCTGAGAGGTAAGCTCAACCCTCTTGGCCACTATCAATACTGCCTCGAAGTTCTAGTAGTCATGAACCTCTATTATGTATAATATCTCCAAGTGAAGTCCTGATGGAACCTCATCGCTCTCTCCAATTCTATTTTAACCATGGTTGGAGCAAACCTATTCAGTCGGCAAAACTCTGTCGCATAACCATCTATTGTCCTTCCAGCCTGCTTGAGGTTGGTGAATCTCTGTTGTAGCTCGCACTGAGCCACAATCCTAAAGTACTTCATCCTGAACTGGGTCCTAAAATCGTTTCACAAAATATGATGCCTTAATCATACCTCCACCGTAGCCTACCATTCTCTTGTAAGATCCTGAAGCTACAATCGAACCACGTCAACCTGTTCCTCAGCCAAAACTTTAGTTGCTGCCAGAATGGTCTTGATATCCTGGAGCCAATCATCTGTCGTAATGGCGTCCTCTGCGCCATCGAAATATCTAAAATTTAGTCTAAAAATCCTAATAGATGCCCCTGAATCTACTCTTCTGCCTCGTTCCAGGGCCGTTTGTAACCGTTGGTTCACAAGATATTATGTTCTTGCTATTGAAACTGTTGATGTTGCTATTCCTGATGTTGTTGTTGTTGAACCACCATCTGATATTTTTGGCCAGCCAACATTCAATGAATTATCTCTAGCAAGGCTGGGGTATCTAACTGCCGGTACTACGGGAGGTATGGGAACATCTGGAACCTGCTACTTTGTCACATTTATCGTGGGCTCAACTAGGATCCCTGGTTGGGTTTCTACAGGACCTCGTTCCACTGACAACTTTTCCTCTCTTGCAGCTGCAATATCTGAAGGAGGGGAAACCCTAAAGAAGAGCACAAGAAACATCAAGTATAGGACGAGAAGGAATAAGGAAGCAACCAATCTGGGAAATTTCAAGCTGAGTATAAAAGATGACAAATTCATAATTTTAAGAAGGATCATCAAATTGAAACTCCTATGACCATGACACCCCACAAGTCTGTAGAACAGACCTACATGGGCCACTACTAAAATCTTGTCACGTCTAGTACCATAATACGGAGACGGACACGACCAGCTACCCCGTACAAGGTACTATACGTTGTACGATGATCATGACTTTAACTAGACAAGGGGGTGCATGCTACAATCAGGTCACTTTGGGTTATATGAACCTCTATGTCACAATCAATTAAGCAAGAAATAGTAATCATAGAGCATATATGATAAAGCAATAAGGCATCCCAAACGCTTTCTGAAGATGTCCTAGAGTCCAACTGTACAAAATAAAAAGATGGTGGAATATCAAAAGTACATGATAGTAATCAGCTGTAGTCTAATTTAATACAATCGTGTAAGGAAACTAAATATCCAGACGTGCCAGCTAACAGGTGCCGATGGCTAAATACCCAAAAGAAAAAATGTACAATGACGAGCAGGGAAGAAGAAAACCCACTCGTTAGCCTCGGCGACAATGTTCTTGGTACGTGCCATGATTCAGGGGAAAGTATGCTAGATCCTCAAGTGCTGGATCGAAACCTGGCCATACAAAACCAGTGGGGTTAGACCCCAAAATAGCAAGTAATACAAATAAATCATGAAATAGAGAAAAAATCCAAGCAATAAATATATAATAATATAGGTTCTGTATCGTAACTTAGGTTCATGACATATCGTAGAACAAAGGCCCAACCCTACAACCAAATAAGGACAATGGTTGAATCCATCATACTATGATAGTCCATTTTTCTAGGCTACTAATAGAACAATATAATCACAATCAAGTCCAATTAATAAGATCGGCCAATCACTTGTGCGGCTTGCTAATTGTGGAGTCTGAGGTTATCTCAGAATAATGTATAATAGGTATCCACATATCACGTCATTGGCGAACATGAGCTAACCGAGCCAAATAAAATATTTATACAGATAATTCATGAATTGTACCCGTTCTACGTAGGGCTACTGTGCTAGATCACGGTATTAGCGGTTCCAATGTTCCTATAGTGAAACAATGACTCAATATTTTTATAATATATTAGATACTGCAATCCAGTTCTCCGTAGGGCTACTGGCTAGATCACGGTATTAGCGGTTCCAATATTCCTATAATGAAATAATGACTCAACATTTTTCATAATATGTTAGATACTGCACTCCACTAAGGCGGATGATATACAGTATCTGTGGTGGCCATCCCATAACGCACTTAGAATGAATCTCTATGGGAAGGTTCGTTGGCATGATCTCGGGATACCATTTTCTCCTAATGTTACTACCACTTTTAGTTTTCTAATTAACCCTATATTGTTTTTAAACCTCAAGACGTGGCTATATGAGAATTTTCTTTAACATGTCATACAAAGTACGGGCACGCTAGATACGAATCCATGGAAGTTCAATCTGGATTCACCCGAGCATGTATGCAATATTCGATAAAATAATATCCTAGTCATAATTTGGTACTGGACTCGCATATCATGATCGTACAGGAGGAAAAGTATATTTATAGTATCACGCATTCAGGAATTTGGGAGCATTCTCGATGTACAACCCAAATATAAATCACTTAACACGTAATACGGTATGTCGTACTTTGGTGCATATTATATCATGAACAATATCAGGCAATAATGGTATTAGCATGGATACAGTATTTGAGTCTAATTACCAAGATAATAAGCATGAGTTCTAGCACAGGTTCTATAATGCCCTACTCCGCGTCGGCATTATGTATCAAGTGAGTGGGCAGAACTTCATTCTCTGATTCTTGCACGCCTTAATAATAACCTGAGTTTTTGCTTGAAATGTTTTCATAAAAGAATGATAGAACCTGCCTTGCATGTTAATGAACGAACCCACCTAGCTTGTCTTTGAAATGATAAGTCTGCTAAACGAGAATCCTGAAACGCTTTCCTAGAGTGCATGAACATGTTCACTATCGTCTATGCTTCGAGAGAACTATATTGTGCCTGAATGTGTTCAAGTGATAAGTCGGATTACCCCGCAATAACGATAACTGTTCTGATGGTTTGTCTCGTCTGCATACTTGAGTTTATTTGATAGTGTTCCATGCATTCGCACGCGGTCGGATAATAGCTTTTAGTGGAGAGCTGAACTGCATGTGTCACGGCTGCTACCATGATAGTGAAAAGCAACCATGAGTCACATCGGCCATTAGCATCAGATGAATAAGTTATTGGTATGTTGTACAACCAGCTGCCGATCCTGAGATACTCGGGGACCGCCCTGGATATAGCTAAGTCATTGTGTTGGCTTGGATAGAGGACTGCCCCTAAGATCGTGCATGTGTGTCTAGCTATGCATTTGACCCTGGAGCCTCATGATACATGCTGCGCACACCCTAAAACATGAACGAACGGCTTGCTTGCTTATATATCGCATATGAAACTCTGTTTCCAAAGATATTTCCAAATAATGTAATATGACTCTGCTAGAACTGAATGAAACGAACCTAGGTAAAACTAGAAAGATCACTAGTAATGTAATATTTTATAACATGATTACTTAGTGTTGGTTTTAGTGAATGCTTGTTTCTGTTCAGTTGTTTTATCTCACCAGTACTTATAAAAGTGCTGACCCACTAATATTTTACTTGCTTGCAAGTACTGGATCGTCCGAGGGAGCGATAGGCATGCCACAGTCCCTAAGACCAGGAATCCTGGTTTCGATTGTTGCCCCGAGATTCTATCGTATAAGGGGGCATAATGTATGGAACGAACGAATGCCTTTGCATAAAGGAACCCAAGTCCCTCGATTGTCCCGAATACTCAGTTGGCTAAATGCATTGCATTGCAATAAGTCCCTTTTCGCTACTTACTCGATTGATGCGATGATAGCCAACTATCAACTTAAACGATTGGCCTTGTGCGGGCGCAACCCCAGGCTCGCACGGCATCACGTCCCCGATACACTCGTGCGGGCCACACTAAATCCCTTCCTCGCACCCGTGGGACGGGTATGGTGATTCACGTTCGACGCGTCGGGGCACGGTGATTCGTGTCCGGTTCGATAATCCGGCTACACGGGGCAAGGCAAGGCAGAGCGACGGCCCGGGCGGGTCCGGGGCATGACAGGTTCAGGTTACTGAGTCCATTCTCCCCTATAATCATAACACAAGCAATAACTAGGATTAACCACATAGATGATGATAAGAAACATTCGAAATAAAATAAATAATCCCAATAAAAAAGTACTATGTGTACACAAGGAGTCACTAAGGATAATACGTATCTAATTCGTGCACAAGAAGGTCATGACGCATGAATAAACCGGCCGCATGCTCTTCCAGGCCGCATGCTCCGGGCAAAAGTCTACTACTTGGGACAAGTGCCAAAGTAATGGGCGATAAATGAACTGTCAGGGAAGTAACATAAAGGTGATTGATGTCACAAGGCATAAGTGTCAGAGAGAAAAGGCAAAAGCACATAAAGTCGTATAGAGACACAAAATTCGTATAGAGACATGAGTCCAAAAAAGAAGAAACACATGGCTCGTAGTCGCATAACCTCCTGGACGCATAGAGTCAGGCCTTAGTAAATTTTCATGCATTTAAGGTACCATGCGTCCGACTTTTGAATGCATACACAAAGCAGACATGCGTCCAACAATATGGGCGCATGTTGGAAGGGGAGCATGTTGCTGGGCTGTATGGTACTCCATCATCCCAGAACAGCAAGTTCGACCATGAAAAAACTCCAAGAATCCAAAAAACTAAATCTGCCATACAATCCTTATCTCAACTCCAAATTAAGTGGTTCAAAAGAAAAACTGCTCGAAATAAAGTGCTCCATCACATAGAACCATAAATTTTCAAAAAAAATTAACTTTTGAAGATCAAAACAAAAAAACTCAAGAACACACACACTCATAAAAATCTAGATCTACACCATTCCATCCACAAAATCTAAAAATACCAAATTCTAAACATGCTTAAAATCATACACTAAATATAATAGACCAAAAATATGGAGGGTTTCTCTATTTAGCATGAAAGGTTTACTTGACTATGGAGGGAGGAAAAACCTAAGAGAGAAGGAGAAGAAAGAATGAAGAGGGAGAGAGAAAGAAGTTGGGTTATATAGCTAGGGTTTGAGGTTTAGACTATGGGTTCAACTCATGACCAAAATTAACCCAAACCATAAACCAAGAACCAAAACAAACCGAAGAATGGGTCTACTCTCATGCAACCAAATAAATAACATGTCAGCAAAAAATAATATGCTCTCAATATGTATACTGGGAATGGGGAGTGATACCGTCGGTACACTACAGTATACCGTCGATATACTACTCGACTGGAGATGTCACGACCCGCACCCGGATGATCGGGTACGAGTACGTGGGTATGTCTATCCTATGCCGCAACATCGACGGTAGAACATTGTCCTAGATCAACAATACTAACTATCAATCTAACACAATAATAATCATAACCTGACAATGATATCTCAACTCCAAATGGAGGACAAGATGATAATATCTAATAATAATCAATACTCAATCATAATAAACTAGAGAAAGATAATGACATGATACCATATAAGGAAGACAAAATCACAAAGTCACAAACCAATATCTAAGTCTAAGAATCTATTAACATCAACATAAAGTCTAAAGTATTGATAACAACTCAATATCTAAAAGCTGGAGATAGATCCAGTACAAACGCTAAGTAAATGCAACTAAGATATCTGGTGACACTTTCTAAACCTCCCGATAATCACTCCTGAATGGCAGGACTCATGGTTGCTACTCTTTCATGCGGTCCGTAATGCGTAGGACACCAGTCCTCTAAGTAATCGTCTGAAAAATATATCCAATCAAGATGGAACGAGTACAACCCAATAGCAGTTCCATTTAATTGATAAAGACTATAAAACAATAAATAGATGATGCTATATATGATAAGAAAATAATAGACTGAAGCAATGGTAAATAGTAAAGAGAGATATGCAATGTAAGCAATAGGGTATAACCAGTACATAAATAAAGTGGAAGAGAAAGAAACTACTAGTATTAGGTGCAAGATAATATAATCTATGAACTGAATAAGAAGGACTGCAACTAAACTAAGTATTTTGAAATACTAGTCCGATATGTGATCAAGGCATTTCAATATTTTATGCGAGTAGACGATGTCTACAATATTTGCCAATGTCTACAATGTTTGCCAATGTCTATAATGTTTGCCAATATCTTGATCACATAACTAGCTAGCACTTTTCCCGCCCTGACTGGTATGATAGATCCAACCATGACACGTCACTAGCCAATGTATCCAATGTTATCCAATAACAATACGATGAATATTATCTAATATTAAATAATGAGTCAAGGTAATATCTCATGACTGTAGATCCAATGTATGTACCAATATCCATGTACCATCGTATCAGGAATTAGATATAACATTTCTAAATACGTAAATTACAGTAATTATCAAATAATGGAAACTATCATATAATGTACTCACATGTGGTCCTGAGCAAATAAATATCAAACTATGTCCGAACTGGTGTCACACTGACCTATATAGGAAATTCCATGTCAATATAGTGTTGGGAATCAAAAATATGCAAAACTAGCTTGAAACTCGGCCTCTAAGGCCAAACTAGGTCAATATCTTGATTTTAGGTTCAAACTAACTCCTACATGGATTAACAAGGCTAAACTAGTTAATACTAGGTGATACTAGGCTATACCTAGGTTTATAGGTCCGTACCTTGAAGGCATTAGCTATATTAGCTAATATAGACTATAGTAGCTATTATACTATATAATATATCATATAGTATATATATAACTCTAATATAGTACTAATTTAGAGTATCTAGTCTGTAACCTCATTGCCTCATTACCTATACCTCAATACCTAACTTACCTTGCTACTATTACCTAAAAGTAATTTCATTAACTAAACTAGACCCAATTACATTGACCAAGACCTCTAACTAACTTGTGGGTGTGCCATATATATATATATATATATATATATATATATATATATATATATATATATATATATATATATATATATATATATATATATATGTCACCTTAATACTCTCCTTGGTATCTCTCACTCCAACTTAATATTAAAACCCAACACTTGCCACATTGCCAAAACTTATGCTTAAAAGCTCACATTGGTAACTACCATTTATTCATGCCACACAATGCAACTCCCCAAAGCCATGCTCCTCTTTCCCAACACCCTATGTGCTTGACTGAACCACCTACTAGGACAATCAATACCCATGGACTTCCTCCTCACACACACACACTTAATATACATATATTTAATTTAACACAATCCAACATCACTTTGATACACAATGTATTAGATCCATATCATGTACCAAAAGTAAAGTAACACCCCTTATATTAGTATCACATCCTCACATCAATCCTGGCCCAAATCCCTGCTACTAAATCTTGCACTTATTTCTTAAGAGATATATTGCAGTATTTTAGTTTTGCAAGTAACCAAGTAAATCCTGGAACCTTTGGCACTGCACTCAACTGAAGCCTCTCTTGAACTAAATCATATCTAGCACTCTGACTGGATCCCCAAATCTCAAGTGAACATGCTTGCTACTGCTAATAACCGAGCATTCCATCACCCCAAACCTGTACCTGGACTCCCAATCTCCCATCTCAGGTTGTTGCTAACTACCTTACCTACACTCAAAATCCTAAGACTATCACCCATACCCAACACTGATACTCCAAAGCTCAACCCATATTCATACAACCTAATATCTCTTATGAACCCATACCAATCAAAACCCCTTACCTCGTGAGCCCAAGCACACACTCACATTTGAACTAACACTAACACCCCTCACACCCATATACTAACACACCCTCATATCTGGATTCACCATAGTTGCACACTATTGAACTCTCAACACTAAGAATCAGTGCATAGGATGCTCACTTAGGGCACATTCATATCTTGCTCTCAAACACTCATATCTGAGTACACTCTAATTTTCAGTTAATACACCAATATTTGTATACACCTAGTACACTTTCTCTATTAACACTCCCTTCTCAAACTACTATTTCTTGCTACTATCCCTGACAGTACCTAATGCCGCTGTAACCTCTCCCTTACTCTTCTAACACACTACCCAATATATGCACATGAATATACTAACAACACTCTCAAACACTCCCTATATCACCACTCTCCTATCAGTCACTCTCCCCAACTAACCTAGGTTCTCCACTACCTACTGTCAATAAATGCATCAACACACTTGCACTCTCAACACAACACAACACAATCCTCACACACTAAGGTGCACCTGAGGATATAAACCCTGATTCATCAATTTCCTATTCTACTCAATTAGTCTATACACCACTGCACATTAGTGCAAGCCCTCCTCTCAACTACCTGGCACCCCTCAACACAATCAACACTCCCTAATAACTCTACTGCTAATGCCTAATTGAGCCTCTTCCTATATCTATACTTATACTTGCATGATAGAGAACCCTTGCTATAGCTTATAGTATCTTAACTAAGTATCAACTGCTGTTGTTGCTTGTAGCTGAGGTCTCCTTACTTCCTGCATACTCTCCATTTACTTTCCAATCACCCAAATCAACACACTAACTCATACTATAAGCTCTGCCACACTCAAGTACACCATATAACCATACTAACACAACACTCTCCATATACTAGAGCACAGATCTGGCATTACTTCAACCACTCAAAACTCCTGATACTCAAGTATATACACCATGAACAGAACAACTCTCTAATATAATATCACATGTGATACTCACACCAATTACACCCATTAGTGACCCCCACACACACTATATATTGGCCTAATATTTATATTTAGTTTTTGAATATGGCTAGTCACTTAAGTTTAACATTATGATAGTAACTTCTACTTAAACTCAGAATTGTCCAGATATGCATTAATGTTATAATATTTGCTTCTGTATATTGCTTTGTTCGTCTAACATGTATATGCAAAAAGTAATTAAAAATTTAACTTGGGCCAAATTTGTGTCAAACTCAGACCGAACTCAGTTACCTATATAGTATAAAATCAACCCAGTTATTACACCTCTGATTTTTTGGCCCAACGTTCAAAAATTTGAATAAAAACCAACCCAAACTCTGGCCAAAATTGGTCTGCCAATATCCTATAAATAGGATTGGTTTTTCATATTCCAACTCACTCATCCATTCTACATCTTTCTATCCTATAGTAAGTAAACCTTCAAAGCTTTAACCTTTCCATCTTCAAGATCAACTCCACAACCTTCTAGTGCCAAGTGAGATCTTGGTTAGAAGTTGTTCGAGTTGTAATATCTTGATTCATCAAGTCTTTTCTTCTGTATGAAGTTTGCATGCCCTTCATATCAAACGCACGTGTGTGAAGTCTCTCGAGCCTTCGGATCAAAGCTCGTGGTTGTAAGAAAGTTGCAAGCCTTTGGATCAAAGCTTGTGATTCACTATTGGTAATTATAGTGGATAAAACTCCGACCAAGAGTTCTCGGGACTGGACTAGTCCTCTCAGAGGAAAACCAGTATACATCATATTTTTTGCATTTACTCTCTCTTACTCTTACTATTTTATATTACTTTTTTGCATATACCCTGTTAGTTGCTAGCTACCTTCACTCTGCTTAATTTTTAATTGAGTAGATTATTTCGCTGCACTATATTCACCCTCCTCTAGAGTTATCCTATGTTCCTATATTTGGTATTAGACCAGGTACTCTCTGAATTGGTTTATGATCCCAATTGCTCCTTCAATTGGTATCAGAGCTAGTTCTCTCGATATAGGCTTAACATCCTAAGAGGCTTATGGCAACTGTTAGATCTATCCACACCAACAATGGTGAAGGCCAATCTACAAATAGGCCACTCCTATTTGATGCTACTAACTATACGTACAGGAAAACACACATGACCTTTTATCTCATATCACTAGACTTTGACCTTTGGTCAATAGTTGAGGATGACTACAAAAAGCCTGCTAGAATTATTTTAGATGGTAATCTCATAAATAAGCCTAAAGATAAGTATACTGATATAGAAAAGAAATAATCCAGTCTTGATGCCAGAGCTGTAAATGCTTTATTTTGTGCCTTAGATAGTACATAGTTCAACATAGTATCTACATGTACCACTTTACATGAGATCTGGAAACTTTTTGAGGTAACTCATAAAGGAACTACTCAGGTGAAGGAGTCTAAGATAAGCAGACTGACACACGAATACGAGGTGTTCAAGATGAAGTCAAATGAGACTATCATTCAGATGTTCACAATATTTTTTGACATCGTCAATCCTCTATCCTCTCTCGACAAGGAGTACGACAACCATAAAAATATACGCAAGGTGCTTAGAGGACTTCCAAAGAACGAGAACCCAAAAGCAACGACGATCATTGAAAGAAATGACCTTACTACAATAATGCTGGAAACACTCATGGGGAAGCTGATGACACATGTGCTGGACCTCAATGACCTCGAAGAAGATTCAACTCCTAAAAAGAATGCCATCGCACTAAAGGCGCATCATAAAAGATCCTCTGATGATGCCTCTGAAGATGAAGGAGCCGACGATGATTATGAGGATCTGGCCCAAATTTCTACGAGCTTCATCAAACAATTCTTGAAGTTTATAAAATCAAACCGAAAGAATAAAGATATTAAAAAAGAACCAATTTGATACATCTGCAAAAGGCCAGGCCATATAATGAAAGATTGTTCCAAAGCAAAAAGGGAGAATCGATATGAACGGTCAAATAAAAGAGAATCTTTGTCTCACAAATATGCAAATACAAGTATCTGGTATGAAAGTGAAGCTAACGATTCGAAAGAAGAAAGCCCTCGACATGCTGCAAATGTATGCTTAACGACATTCACTAACGAGTTAAAAGATAATCCTTTATCTGAAGAGATTTTTTATGATGAATTATCTAATGCTTTTAATGATTTATTTAAAGATTATAAGATGCTTATGAATAAGTATAAGCAAGCTAAAAAAGATATTAAATCTTATCAACTTGAGAATAAAAATATTACTTGTTTACTAAATAAAGCTAGAGAAAATTTCTCTCCTGACGACTATGATAATATCTTCACACTTAAGCTTAGCTTACAAGAAGAACTTGAATACTATGATAAAGTAATCAAGAAAATACTAAACTTAAGGAGAATTTGGAATAAGAGAGGAAGAAGTACTCTAATGGCTCACTTAGAATTAATGCTCTTACTGCTAAATATGATAATTTATATGCCATATCTAAAAAGTTAGAGATTAGATTGGAAAATTAGGTCGTACAATCTACTACTAAGTCTAACACGCGATATATGGCTAAACAAAAGAGTACTTACAATAAGACACCAGCAAGTAAACCCAATGCTTCACACTGTAAACCCCCACACCCGAAATTAGGTCTACTTGGCTTCGATAGTGAGACTAGGGCTAGTTTGAACCCAATTAGAATTAGAACACGATATTTTATTTAATTATGCAATATTTATATCACTTAGCGCGCCTTACCGTTGCTTCGATAATTGGAGCACTATACTAGCCACTGTCTACCTACAAATTTTACACTCTTGCCCTAGACATGACCGCCTTCTATTCTGACCTCGGTGTAACTTATAATTATGCTCTCTTGTGCTACATTTTAGTCGCATAATAAACATCGCAGACATTATTTCTTAATTCTAAATAAAATATGACTTGGTACCCTTGTACGTTCCAATCGAAATTAGGAACACAATCTTGACCGTTTTGAGCAACCCGAATTTTTGTTAATATTTTACTCTGAGCCCTCTATGTCCCTGACACTTATGTCCCACCTAATTTTATCCCCATGTACTTCTAATTAATTCCACAACACCTTGCACGGTAATTCAATTAATTTAATCTAAATTCTGTTTTTGTGCAATTTTCCAAATTATTGGGCGCTTTTATGCAAAAGCGCATTGAGGTGTCCACACCATTGTACAATACATGACGAAATCCATTTTTCTTCTTTATATAATTTTTTCCATAATTTTCGGAATGTGCAACGCACACATCGCCCCCTAAATTAATCCTATCCTCGCATTTAAACAATGCAATTATGGCCCTCCAAACATCCTCATGTGAGCCCAAGGCCCAACTCCAAGGAGGTGTTGACCAAGCCAACTCCTAGGTCAACAAAACCCTAGCTCACATGTATAAATATACAATATTATTCCTTTTTCATTTCTTTTTTCTACTTTTACATCAAAACCCCAAAACCTAAACCATACATCTAGCCGACCTCTTCTTTCCCACCTTACTGTTCATCATCTCCCCTCCATGAACTCGTCGACCCACTGGAGTTCAGCCTCGCCGGAGGCTCCGCCGATCTCCACCCAGAACCACCACACCTCCGTCATCTCCTCCCTCATTTTTATCATCTCCCTCTCGACCTCTCGATGAGCCGGAGCAACAACTCGACCACCACCCTCCTGCAAATACCGCTCACCACAGCACCTCCGTTCTTCTCCTCGTCGGAGCAGCCCACCGTCATCTCCTCCCTCACTTCTTCCTCCTTCCCTCGCCTGAACAGCATCTACCATCACCATTAACATTATCGCCTACCTCTACACCACCATTCCCCACCAGAATGCCGACCAGCCTGAACGCTGCACATCCCCGGCCCCCTCCCTCGGCCAGTCACCACCGCCAGCACCCGACTTCCTCTTCCTTCCCCATCGATCTCCCTCACCGGAGCAGCCACGACCTCCCTGCTCCTCCTCCTCCTTTTGGCCAGATCACCCCTCCCCCTGGCCTGAACTCCTCTTCCTCTTCCATCTTCCTATCCTCTCCTCCTCCTTTCTCCACTGGCCGTACCTCCCCTCACTGGCCGGACCTCCCCCACTGGCCGGTCCTCCCCCCTGGCCGGAGTTCAGTCACCACCACCATACCTTATCATCACCACCACCATTGCTATTAACATCATCATCAATATCAACACCCATCATTATTATCAAGATCACCCCATCATCATCATCCTAGTCATCACCATTATCCACATCTCATCCTCGTCATCACCATTATCCACATCATCATCCTCGTCATCACCAGCATCCACATCATCATCCTAGTCATCACCATCCCTGTCATCATTATCATCACACTCACCCCATTATCATCATTAATCACCATATCATCACCCCCTTCACTATTATCATCCATATCATCTCATCGTTATTACCCTCGTTATTATCGTGGACCCATCACCCTTGCCAGATAAACTGCAGCAGACACCCCAGATTCCCGTACCTGTGCACGCTGACCTCGAGGATCTATTGGATTGGTTCTACGCAACTTTCGGAGCATTGTTTGTGCACACCAGAGTTCCAAATAAGTATACCTTGCCTTATTGTACTATTTAAATTCTGTATTATTAGCTGCATGTTTATCATATAACTGTGCGTGTCCGAGAGAGACTCGGGTGCAGTCAACAAAGGCGTTGACGTTAGGACTTGTGTCTGACCTAGTGTCTAGTGGACCCACCTAAAGTTGAGGAGTTATCGGTATGACTCTCCAGCCCTTGACACAGTATCATTACACGTCACAAAGTGAGTTTATGTAGGGACGCGTGCCTCATTCTCGACTGGCCATCGGTATGAGTAGTACGTGTGACGACATTTAGCTTAGTTGTTTATTTCTTTAGAGACTTACATTATAGTATGAAATTTCCATGTCGTGTTCGTGACTTGTACATTGATATTGGGCGGGAAAGACAATTAATAGGCGTATGGGACAGATATTTGGTTGCCGTAGTTTCAGAGTAAACTGCGGGACCGTGAGCCTCAGTGTTACCCGGTTATGGGCCAATGTTACCCGGTTATGGGCGTATATGCTTGTCGATACATCCGGCAGAGGTTACTAGCTGCGCACTATCATGATTGGTGATGTAGTCAGCATATACTCCTGGTATCCAGTTTACAGCTAATGCCAGGAACTAGCCTCTGGCTCGACGCTACGCTTTATACCTTTCACCTACCCATAAGTACCAAGGTTGTCTTCAAAGTGCATTTTACTTAGCTAGTTAGATCACCCTCGAGTTTTCACAGTAATTACTTTATGGCATGCTTCTATGTATCTTGTTATGTCCCTCTGAGGACCTGGTCCCTTTCCAGGTGTAGATGTTCATGAGTATTCGCAAGAGCGCAGACCCGGACTAGCTACTTATATATTTCGAGGAGGTCTTCTCTTCGAGCCTCGTGATTGTTAGATGTTGTACTTATATTATATTTATCTTGTTTATTCCATATTCTAGTTCGGCAGTGTATTTGTTTCCATCCGACTGTCATCTTTAGATACTTTATATTAAGATCTAGTTATAGATATTGGTTATTTATTTTTATTTGATTTTCGTGGATGAGATTTAGATTATACACTGTGACTTGTGATAGTTTTACCATTTGTGAATTATTGTTCATAATACAGCGTACGCATGTGTTATGGTTTTCATATATTAGAGTTGCCATATACATAAGGCTGGCATGCTTACGTGTCCTAGTCCTACGTATTTTGGGACTGGGGCGTGATACACACTATCATACATGTAGAACATAACTTACTTCACATAATCATGCATTTTATTATAAGTATCCAAGGAGAACACAACACACCACTTTACATACTCATACTTCTACACCCAATACAAATACCTATGCTACATGTCATTACTATGGTTTAAAAGGACATCTTTTACATCAATGCAAGGATAAAAAATTAGTTGATATGAATATGCATAAGTGGGTTTCCAAAGCTAACAAATATGGATCCAAATCTTGGATACAAAAGTCTTTGCCTAATGATGTAGGTAGAATACTTTGTCACCCTCACTTTTTCATTCAAGGGTAGTTTGGTAATTGATATAGGTAATATTTATTTTAGGATTATTGTATTTAATATTGTGCATGCATGATTTATTTAATTATTATATTAATTATTGGTTGCTAGTTATAGATTTGTTTTAGACTTGTGTAGTGGACCTAATTTATTTATTAGAATGCATGAACCTAATATTTAGACTAGTTTAGATTGGTCCCATTGAATTAGACCCATGGATGAGGAGGCTTGATTAATTAGAGAAACCATTAGACTAGAACCTTCCCTCCCTAATTATTTTTTCTTGAGAGGCCCCAAGGGATATTTGTGATATTGTACATTGCTTGGGGAGGGGGTTACATGGCCGGCCTATTAAGGAGAGAGAGAGTGCTCTCATTTTATTTTATTTCCCAAATTCTAGATCTATAATTTTCCCTCTTCCAAATTCCCTCAATTCCCTCATAAATTCTCTACCAATTCTTCACCAATCTCTTTCTAAATTTATCATTTAGGTTTCTACACCAAGTATCTATAAGAAGAAAGCAAGGAGCAAGGAGGAGGAGGCCAAGATCTACAAGAGATGAGCTACTTAGCAATTGGGGACTTTTCATTGGGAATCCATCTCCAAATAGGTATATTTCAGTTTTTCCCCTTCTAATAGACTCTAGATATGAGATTTAACCATGAAAAACCAACCCATATGCATAAGCTACCCATAGAAATTGGTTTTAGGTTCATCGAAGACCTACGATGGAAGTTATGTCCAATTTGGTACCAATTTTGGAGAAATTTCGGGATTAGCACATGTAGTGCTTGTCATTGGGTCTAATTGATACTTGATTGCTTGTTTGTGACTAGTGTCGTGTCCGTAATTGGGTACGTGTAGGCCGTATCTCATCAATTTGACGAAACGGGTTAATTTTGGGGGTTTCCTTCGACACGGGGCCTTGTGCATATCACATTGCGACACGGACACGTAGATACTCTAATTACTATACGTATTATTCATAATTAACGTATTAGACTTGTTTATGTCCTCCGGGATGTGTTTGGTTGTGTGTTGGAGCCGTGTCACAAGCGTATCATAGATTTAGTATGATACGGGTGCGGTACACTATGTGTTTCTTGTTTTGCCGTCTCTACTATACGAGCATGTGTAATTATATATCTAGATGATAATTAGATGATACATATATGCATAGGTTAGTGTATTTGAGTTTATGTATATATGTGTGTCTATATGTGTATATAATAGAGTATCTAGATATATATAACTATATATATATATAACTATATATAACTATATATATATATATATATATATATATATATATATATATATATATATATATATATATATATATATATATATATATATATATATGTGTGTGTGTGTGTGTGTGTGTGTGTGTGTGTGTGTGTGTGTGTGTGTTGGCTTATATGTATTTATGTGTTTGATTATATGTATGTAAATATATATATATATATATATATATATATATATATATATATGTGTGTGTGTGTGTGTGTGTGTGTGTGTGTGTGTTTATGTATATAGAGTGAGTTATATAGATATATATATTGTTATAAACATGAGTGTAGGTGTTATATATATATATATATATATATATATATATATATATATATATATATATATATATATATATGGTGGTTTGTGGTGTGTGGTGTGTAAGGAGACTGGGGCAATGGAGAGGGGATTGTGCAGTAGTGCAGCCACAGCAGGGTCGGGCAGCAACAGTTGTTCACTGTGCAGATCAATATAGGAGGAGAGCAGTGGAAGTAGCAGTCTTCAAGTGAAGAGAGCAGAAGATTTGAGTTCTTCACTGTGTAGTTTTTACTGCACAGTGTCAGTTCAGTTGTTCACAGTGCTGTGCCAAGTACAGCAACAGTTTCCCGAGCACAGTAACTGTGCAGTTTCAGTTGTAATGTTCAGTGTCATTGTATCAGTTTCAGTATATCTAGTTTCAGTGGATGACCTGAACTTGGGTTTGGGTTTTGGTATAAGAGTTAGTTAATAGTTATGTAGGTAGTTAGTATATAAATATATATATATATATATATATATATATATATATATATATATATATATATATATATATATATATATATATATATATATATATATATTAGTATAGACATAGATATGTTGAGTTTGGCTAGTTAGCTACTTACATATATATATATATATTTGTTTATATTAGTTGATTTGGAATAGTAGTTAGTTATGTCGTATGATTTTTACATAGTAGTTAGATATACTATAGTAGTAGTTGGTTTATTTATGCATGTATTAGCTACGTTAGTGTTGGGTTGCTTTGGGATACCAAAGTATCATCAAGGTAATGGGTCGATACCAAGGTATTGAGTTTGGGTATCGAGATAGATGCGATACGTATTGGTGCAAGGCCAAGGTATCGTATTTTCCTTATTTTGATCTAGTATTATAATATTTGACTTGTATATATATATATAAAATACTATTTTCATATTAGAAAACTTGCGTATCTTGGGATACGGCTCTTTGAGTGCCTTGTTGTTTCTTAGCTTAGCTAGTATAGCATAGCTTCATAGTGCATCGACTTAGTGACTTAGTGTTAGACTCTTGCAATCTAGAATTCATTGGTTTGACTTAGAAATGGTGTATCAACCTAGAATTGCATCAACTTCATTGATTTTTATTCTTGAACCTTGTATTGATGCAACATACCATATATAGGTTGTGTGATACCAGCTTGGGCATCGAGAGACACACCTTGCTCAGGACGTCAGGCGAGTATATTTCACTAATAGTTTTTAATTCATAATATTATATATATGTATGTTCTAGAATTGTATACATTGATCCTGACACAGTGATTTCACGGACTGGTACTATATGGATCCCGTCAGGAGATGTTATCTCCTACCATGTTCAGCGGGTACTTGTGTACATTGTATCTCATCGTATATATTAGGTATTGATGATACTTCGTGTTCACACACTGCTCGTGTTCAGTGTGCTTATTTGTGTACACCCACCACTCGTGTTCGGTGGTTATGATATTCATGTACACCCACTTCTCATATTCAGTGGTTATATTTTGTGTTCGTAGCATGTCATGATTGGATCTATTGGTATTAGTTGTGGGTGGAAGAGTAGGAGTTGATTATGTGATCAAAGCCATTGCTACATCGTGTATATTCTAGTTACATACCACACTTATAATCATCTTACCTGATCATGTTCACCCAACCCGATCATATAATGAACTTGTATACCTCACTTATTTTATCATATTATTTTGGACTCATGAGTTGTCATGACTCTATTCTATTCTTTATCATATTCGTGCTCGTTTCTATCTTAGACCTGATTGAGTATATTATTATTGTTGGTGGTTCATTATATTGCTAGATAGATTACCCAGACAGCGTTCTACCGCCGATTCTGCGACGTAGGCTGGGCATTGTTCCTGACTTACATCCCTACATCGGGTGCGGGTCGTGACACATTTTTAGTGGTGGCCCATACAGGTCTTCTTCGAGGTCACAATTAGTACGATTCCTAGTGGTGCTCTGAATTGAGTGCTATTACGAGCCTGTGTCAGGATATAGGATATAGGCTATAGGCTGAGAATACTCAATCACATCTAGGAAAATTCTTTTGATTCATTCAACTATTCTCCTTTGATATTAATACTTGATCTCTTAAACTGTCCTTTCCTTGAGTGTCTTACATCATGTGCCATATTGATTCTTTCTTTCGCTTTGTCTCAGGATGCCACCTAAGACTAGGTCGCAGCAGGGGAGAGAAGTTTCTGAGAGGTGTGCGATGTCCCGAGGGCGTGCACCAGTCACTTCTCCGGTGAATGGACTGTCAGCTGCTTTCGGAGGTCCACCACCTACTCAGAGGACGGTACCAGCTGTATCTGAGGGGCTTCCACTTCCATCTTTTATGCCAGCAGATGCGATGCAGATATTTATATTATTTTGTGAGATGCTCGAGGCACAGAGGGCTCAGTCTGAGGCACATCAGAGGCAGATCGACATTTTATGGCAGGGCATCGAGAGTGCTCATCAGCTTGCTCGTGTCGTAGTAGAGAGAGGAGTTCCGGTCCAGCAGAAGGATGCTCCTCAGGTTGCTCAGCTTCGGCCAGGCAATATTTAGGACTTCAAGAAGCTGGAGCCTAGGGTCTTCAAGGGGACGGAGGGCATCGTCTATGCTGATGATTTGCTCGAGGATATTGAGAGTCTTATGAGGGTGTCCCATCTTTCTGAGGATCTGAAGGTTGAGACGGTAGGACTTTAACTGTTCGACGTCGCTCGTACTTGGTTCAGGAATGAGCCAATTCTTGTTGACGCGGGACAGTCTTGGGAGGTATTCAAGGACCTCTTCAAAAAGAAGTTCTTCGCTCGGGCAGACATGCTAGACTTGGGAAGGCAGTTTGAGAGCCTCATTCAGGGGAGCATGTCTGTGGAAGAATACGCTGCGGAGTTCGGCAGGTTGAGTCGATTTACAGAGTATTTGGTGAGAGAGCCAGAGGTTCGGGCTATTCGTTTCCGTGAGGGTCTAAAATGGGAAGTGAAGATCCTCATTCCGTCTTTTTAAGAGATATACTCGGAGATACTTACGGAGGCACGCAAGATTAAGCGGCAGTTGGGTTTGAAGCCCAAGAGAGACCATAATTCTTTTCTGTGGGGCAACAGCAGTGCAGTATCTGCCAAATGTCCTCATTTCTAGTCCAGGCCTTTCTAGCAGCATCGATAGCACCAGACTCTAGCTAGGGCGCTGTTTCACCAGGCACCACAACAACGGAGACAGTTACAATAATCTTTCTGCCAGTTCTGCAAGAAGCCCGGCCACATCTGGAAAGTTTACAGGAAGAGGTTGGGAGTTTATTTGTATTATAGTACTGAAGGGCATCAGCTGAGGGAGTGTCCTTCCAATCCTCGTCGTACAGTTCAGGGAGCAGCTTCAGCTCCGAGGGCACAGATGAGACCACCTACAGAACAGCCGACGGGACCACTTTCGACACAGCAGCTGCGTTATGTCCAGCATCAACATCAGGGGGGTGCACGCCAGGGACGAGCGTTTGCTATGATCGTTGAGGAGGATGAGCCCACCGGAGATGTCATCACAGGTTCTATTCTTCTTGATTCCATTCCAGCTTTAGCTTTGTTTGATAGTGGTGCTTCTTATAGTTTTGTATCTGTTTCTTTTGCTCTGAAGCATGGTTTGGTAGCTGAGTCTTTGCTCAGGACTTGCAAGATCATGACCGGGGGAGACATTATCCTGGTTAATGATATTTGTAAGGATTAGAGAGTTACTCTAGGAGGCCGGAAGTTGAGTGCGTGTCTACTTGTAATGCCACTTCCGAGTTACGACATTGTACTCGGATGGATTAGTTGAGTAGGCACCGTGCTAGTATAGATTGTAGAGGAGATAGAGTTTTGTTTAGTCTTCCAGTAGAGCCAGAGTTCGAGTTTGCTAGAGGATTGTAGAGTAGGGAGAAGGCATTTTTTGTGGAGCTATGGTAGAAAAGAAGGAGTTGCCGCATCCGTTGATAGCAGAGTTCTTGGATGTGTTTCCTAAGAAATTGTCAGGATTGCCATCAGATTGAGATGTTGAATTCTCTATAGACTTGGTGCCAGGTATAAAACCAATTTTGCAACATGTCTATAGAGTAAACAATAGCGAGCTTGTCGAGCTGAAGAAGCAGGTGGATGAATTGCAGGATAAGTGATTAATTAGATTGAGTTTTTTACCATGGGAGCCCTGGTATTGTTTGTACCGAAGAAGGATGGATCAGTGCACATGTGCATTTATTACAGGGCATTAAATAATCTCACTATCAAGAATAAGTACCCTTTGCCATGGATTGATGATCTGTTTGATCAGTTGAGTGGTGCCAAGGTATTTTTCAAGATAGATTTGAGATTAGGCTACCACCAGGTGAAGGTGAAGCCGGAGGACATACCGAAGACTGCTTTTAGAACTTGGTATGGTCAGTACGAGTTTATGGTGATGCCGTTTGGTTTGACTAATGCACCAGCAGTATTTATGAACTTGATGAACAAGGTGTTCCATCAGTACCTTGGCAAGTTCGTGGTGATGTTCATCGATGACATACTCATATACTTGAAGACACCGGAGGAGCACAAGGAGCATTTGTGGATTGCATTGGATGTGCTGAGAAAGGAGAAGCTGTATGGAAAGCTGTCAAAGTGTGAGTTCTTCTTAGACAAGGTGGAGTTCTTGGGGCATATTGTGACTGGTGATGGTATTTCAGTGGATCCGAAGAAGATCGCAGTAGTAGAATCTTGGAAGACCCCGTGTTCTGTAGCAGAGATCAGGAGTTTCTTGGGATTGGTAGGGTACTACAGGAAGTTTGTGCAAGATTTTTTGAGGATTGCCGAGTCAATGACCAGACTCACCAGGAAGGATGTAGAGTTTATTTGGACGGAGGATTGCCAGGATGCTTTTGAGGAATTTAAGAAGAGGTTGACGTCTGCTCCTATTTTGATATTGTCATCAGGGTCTGGAGGTTTCACTATTTATAGTGATGCATCGGGAAAAGGTTTCGGTTGTGTTCTTCAGCAGAATGGGAAAGTGATTGCCTATGCATCCAGGCAATTGCGTCCTCATGAGAAGAACTATCCTATCCATGATTTGGAGTTGGCAGCAGTCATCTTTGCCCTGAAGTTGTGGAAACGTTATTTATACGGAGAGCGTGTGGAGATCTTCACTGACCACAAGGGCTTGAAGTACGTTTTCACGCAGAAGGAGTTGAACATAAGGCAGCGTCGGTAGTTAGAGCTGATGAAGGATTTTGATATATCTTTGCAGTATCATCTTGGAAAAGCTAATGTATTCGTCGATGCTTTGAGTAGGTATCCGATAGCTATGTTGTTGACGCAGGATCGATATTTGTTGGAGTACTTTGAGAGCTTGGGCATTGAGGTGATAGTTCCTGGTTGTGCGATACAGATGTAGGGATTGCAGATATATTCAGATTTGATGGACATGATCAAGGCAACACAGTATGAGGATGTATCTCTGAGAAGCATCATAGCTCAGGTGAGAGCAGGATTGGAGGATGTTTTCACTATTGCTGAGGATGGTTCCTTGCGACATGGAGTTAGATTGTGTGTGCCTAGTGGAGAGCTACGTGAGAAGGTGTTACAGGAAGCACATCGCTCTCAGTATTCCATGCATCCAGGTGCCAACAAGATGTATCGAGATATGCGAGAGAGTGTGTGGTGGTATGGCATGAAGAGGGAAGTGGCACAGTTTGTATCCAGATGCTTAGTGTGCCAGTAGGTGAAAGCCGAGAGGCAGAGGCCAGAAGGTTTACTTCAGCCATTACCCATTCCAGAGTGGAAGTGGGGGCATATTACTATGGATTTTGTGTCCGGACTTCCATGATCTCCAGGAGGGAAAGATGCAATTTGGGTCATCGATGACAGGTTGACCAAGTCGGCCCACTTTTTGCCTTTCAAGGTGGGTTTGTCTACGGAGAAGCTGGCAGAGATGTATGTGAGGCAGATCTATAGGATACATGGAGTTTTCGTCAACATAGTCTCGGATCGGGATAGTCGTTTCACTTCTTATTTTTGGAGGAGTTTGCAGGCGAGTTTGGGCACTCAGCTTAAGTTCAGTACTACATATCATTTCCAGATATATGGGTAGTCAGAGGGGACTATTCAGACTCTCGAGGATATATTTCGTACTTGTGTACTAGATTTTGGGGGTTCTTGGGAGGACCATCTCCATTTGGTAGAGTTTGCTTACAATAACAGCTACCAGGCTAGTATAGAGATGTCATCTTTTAAAGCTCTGTACGGTCGGAGATATCGTACTCTCTTGTCATGGGACGATATTGGAGAGAGAATTTTGCTTGGGCCAAAGATAGTTGTAGATGCAGCGGAGAAGGTTTAGTTGATTAGAGACAGACTTCGTGTGGTGCCTCATATTGGGCCGATAGCCACCGGAGACCTTTGGAGTTCGAGATATAGTTTTAGATTTTTGTTTTGTGCTTGTTGTTGGTTGTTTGTTATAGATTAAGTTCTTAAGGTGGTATTTTATTCTAGGTGGGTGGTTTGGTATTTCTGAAGATTTCTCCGATATGAGGCACGATTCGCTTTGGTGGAGGCGGGAAGCTTAGTCCACGATTCATCGGACCTTTCACTATTCTAGAAAGCGTTGGTGTAGTTGCTTATAGACTAGACTTGCCACCTGCATTAGAGGGAGTGCACAACGTGTTTTACGTGTCGCAGTTGAGACGGTACGTGGCAGATCCTAGTCATGTATTGGATCACTCGGAGATGAGGTGGGCCCTACTCTTAGCTCTCCACAACAGCCAATTGAGATTTTGGATCGGAGAGAGAAGGTGCTGAGAAATCAGACTATTTCTTTGGTATGCGTCACATGGAGGCATCACTCTCCGGAGGAGTCTACCTGGGAGTGAGAGGATGAAATGCGAGAGCGTTATCCATATTTGTTTGTGCCTTGAGGTATGTTCTCTCAAAATTAGTTATGTTCTTTAGTTCTGTTCATTGATATGTTATATTATTTTTTGGGGGTAGTTTTCGTCTTTGAATTTCGAGGACGGAATTATTTTAAGGAGGGTAGACTTGTCACTACCACATTTTCTAGGAAAAGGTATTTTAGTAATTTCATAATTAATTAAATATTGTGCATATTAAATAATTATTTATTGTATTATTTAATTATTGTTAGATGTTAGTTATTTATTTTGGACTTGTCTTAGTGGACCTAACTAGTTTAGTTAGACTCATTGACCAACATGTATTAATTGTTAGAATTAAACCCATTAGAAACCCCAATGATTAGGAGGATGATTAATTTAATCAAACCTTTAGACTAGAAGCCTCCCTCTTTAATTATTTCTTCATGAGAGGCCCCAAGGGGTATAATGGACATTACATAGTGACTTAAGGAAGGGGTAGAGGGGACCGACCTATATAAAAAAAGGGAAAAAGTTTCTCTCTCCTCTTTTCATTTAAAAACTAGATATAGAATTTTCCTCAACCAAATTCTTTTATTTTCACATCAATTTTCCTACCAAATTTCATCCTAATTCCTTCCCAAATCACCATTGGAGACTAGTGGAGCAAGGATCTAGAATGAGGAAGCAAGGATCTACAAAGAGGAACAAGGATCTACAAATTGGAGGCCAATTTTATAACGTTTGGAGGTTGTATTGGGAATCCATCTCCCAATAGGTACAATTCAATTTTTTTCCTTAATTTAGGTTCTAAATATAAGATTTAACCATGAGAAATCAACCCATATGCATAGGCTACCCAAAGGATTTGGTTTTGTGTTCATAGGAGGCCTATTGTGAAAGTTATGGTACTTTTTGTGTCAATTTTGGGGGAATTCCGAGATTGACATTTGTTGTGTATGTCAATTGGTCCTATAGATCAAATTAGCATATGCTTGTGTGTTTTGGGCTAGTGTCGTGTCCATAATTGGGTACGTGTAGGTCGTATCCCAATAATTTGGTGATACGTGTTGATTTGGGAGTTTTTCCTCCGACACGGGACTTTGTGCATGTCACATTTTGACACGGACCCGTAAATTTGTGTTTGACTCTTTGTATTGTTCATAAATAATATATTAGACTTGCTCGTGTCCTTTGGAATATGTTTGGATATGTGGTGGACTTGTGTCACAAGCGTATCATAGATCTAGTGGGATACGGGTGTGATACACTCCATGTGATTGTGCAATTTAATTTTAGATCTATTTCTAAATTGTTCTTAGTCATGGTGATGTGTAATTATATGTATGTATATATATATGTTGTTGTGTATATATATTTATGTATTAGTGTGTCATGGATCTATGTATCTATTTTACCTATGTATATATATATATATATATATATATATATATATATATATATATATATATATATATATATATATATATATATATATATATATATGTGTGTGTGTGTGTGTGTGTGTGTGTGTGTGTGTGTGTGTGTGTGTATGTGTGTGTGTGTGTGTGTGTTGTTATATATATATATATATGTTACTATATATATGCATGTTATGTCATATATAGTTATTATGTACATATATATGTATGTGGAGGTGTATGTATGTTACGTATTTTACATAATCATAGTTATATAAGTTGTAGTTATATATATTAGTATCTATATATTTTATGTGTTATATATTATATATATATATTGGTGTTATTTATATATAAGAGATGGGAGAGGCGACATCAGCTATAGTGACAGTTCAGTATAGATATCCATATTTTTTGACACGATGGTTACACGGATTGGTATATCCAGATCTCGTCATGAGATGTTATTCCTTGTATATGGTGTATCTTATGCAAGTTTTATTTCATTGATTATCTTTTACATGTACAGACACTGATTCTCGAGAAGATTTGCTACCTTCCTAGAGAATCCCGTGCTATAGCATACCATGGTTGGATCTGCAATACCAGTCGGGGGTGGGGAATATTTTAGTGTAGATATGTGATCATACCCTCCTTGTGCATGTCTTGTTCCTTGTGAGTGTTGATCATACATCGCACGTATGATCAACCAGGCCATTATACTCTTGTGCAAGTTCCCATGCCGATCACATGTTAAGCTAGTACTCACACACTTAGACATTAGTATTCTTGTTCATTGTCATATTGTTCATTCTTGTATTTATTTCCAGTAGTTCCTTATTGTGTATCTCTTGTATCTATTGTGCATCTTTTATATTCACATCTATTTACTGTTATATAGTTTTTATCATTGATTAGAACTGCTGTTAAAGGTGTACTCTGCTCCTTTCCTGACTGGATATATTTTTTCCATATGACACTGAGGAGTGGTACCCTATACATTATGGACCTCAGGATATCGTGGGCTTAGAGTCAGAGACCCTGGCTCAGGAGGGACTTATCCCGACTGAGAGAGATGACCCATGACTTGTAGCTTCTTAGTATTCTTTTGTACTGGATTTGTCTCCAGCTTACTTTGTTAGTATTCTTTCAGACTCATTGATATATTATTTTGGACTCATGAGTGGTTGTGACTATTCTATTCTTTATCATATTCGTGCTCGTTTCCATCTTAGATCTGTGATTGAATATATTGTTATTGATGGTGGTTCATTATATTTCTAGATAGATTACCCAGACAATATTCTACCGCCGATTCTGCGACGTAAGCTGGACGTTGTTTCCGACTTGCATCTCTACATCGGGTGCGGGTCGTGACAATGTGTGTCTATATGTGTATATAATAGAGTATCTAGATATATATATAACTATATGTGTGTATATATATATATATATATATATATGTGTGTGTGTGTGTGTGTGTGTTTGTATATATAAGTGTACTTGTGTTATATGTATATGTGTATATATATATGTGTTGGATTAAATGTATTTATGTGTTTGATTATATGTATGTAAATATATATATATATATATCTATATGTGTTTATGTATATAGAGTGAGGTATATAGATATATATATGTATTGTTATACACATGAGTGTAGGTGTCTGTGAGTGTTTGTGCTTTGTGTTATGTCTAGGGATATATATATATATATATATATATATATATATATATATATATATATATATATATATATATATATATATATATATATATATATATATATATATATGGTGGTTTGTGGTGTATGGTATGTAAGGAGGCTCGGGCAATGGAGAGGAGATTGTGCAGCAGTGCTGCCACAGCAGGGTCGGGCAGCAACAGTTGTTCACTGTGTAGATCAACATAGGAGGAGAGCAGTGGAAGTAGCAGTATTCAAGTGAAGAGAGCAGCAAATTTGAGTTCTTCATTGTGCAGTTTTCACTGCACAGTGTCAGTTCAGTTGTTCACTGTGTTCTGCCAAGTACAACAACAGTTTCCCGAGCACAGTAACTGTACAGTTTCAGTTGTAATATTCAGTGTCCTTGTATCAGTTTCAGTATATAAGTGGATGACCTGGGCTTGGGTTTGGGTTTTGGTATAAGAGTTAGTTAATAGTTATGTAAGTAGTTAGTATCTAAATATATATGTTAGTATATATATATATATATATATATATATTAGTATAGACATAGATATGTTGAGTTAGCTAGTTAGCTACTTACATATTTTTTTTTATATTAGTTGATTTGGAATAGTAATTAGTTATGTCGTATGGTTTTTACGTAGTAGTTAGATATACTAGAGTAGTAGTTGGTTTATTTATGCATGTATTAGCTATGTTAGTATTGGGTTGCTTTGGGATACTAAAGTATCATCAAGGTAATGGGTCGATACCAAGGTATTGAGTTTAGGTATCGAGATAGATGCGATACGCATTGGTGTAAGGCCAAGGTATCGTATTTTCCTTGTTTTGATCTAGTATTATAATATTTGACTTGTATATATATATAAAATACTATTTTCATATTAGAAAACTTGCATATCTTAGGATACGGCTCTTTGAGTGCCTTGTTGTTTCTTAGCTTAGCTAGTATAGCATAGCTTCATAGTGCATCGACTTAGCGTTAGACTCCTGCAACCTAGAATTTATCGGTTTGACTTAAAAATGGCATATTGACCTAGAATTGCATCAACTTTATTGATTTTCATTCTTGAACTATGTATTGATGCAACATACCATATATATAGGTTGTGTGACACCAGCTTCGGCATCGAGAGACACACCTTGATCAGGACGTCAAGCGAGTATATTTCTCAGATAGTTTTCAATTCATAATATTGTATATATGCATATTATAGAATTGTATACATTGATCCTGATACAGTAATTTCATGGACTGGTACTATATAGATCCCGTCAGAAGATGTTATCCCCTTCTGTATTCAGCGGGTACTCGTGTACAATATATCTCATCGTGTATATTGGGTATTGATGATATTTCATGTTCACACACTGCTCGTGTTTAGCGTGCTTATTCGTGTATACCCACCGCTCGTATTTGGTGATTATGATATTCGTGTACACCTATTGCTCATGTTCAGTAGTTATATTTCGTGTTCATAGCGTGTCATGATTGGATCTATTGGTATTAGTTGGGGTTGGGAGAGTAGGAGTTGATTATGTGATCAAAGCCATTATTACATCGTATATATTCTGGTTACATACCTCACTTGTAATCGTCTTACCTAATTATGTTCACCTAACCCGATCACATAATGAACTTGTATTCTAAGGCACATTAGTTAGTTTAGATTGCAATTATTTTATCATATTATTGATATTCATATTGTTGATCTATATTCTCGTACATTACCTGTATATCTATTGTTCATCATTCATATATTTAGTAATCTTGTATTTTATTTCTATATCTGTTTATATACTCGATTATGCTATTGAAACTGCTTTCAGAGATATGTACTTCGTTCCAATCCTGACGGGATATATTTTTCCAGATGACTGGATTTTAGAGCAGTGTCCCACATTCTACGGGCCATAGGACGGCGTTCCTTTAGAGGATACTCCTATTGACCATGAGGACTTAGTTGTAGAGCCTGAGGAGGTCTAGATTATATTTGTATTGGATTGTATTAAACTATTCTTTTGGTGGATTCACAGTTTATATATTATTTCAGATTATGGATTGTATCTTGTTCTTTCCTTCGCTATTCCATTCGTGCATTATTCTTCCTTAGTTTATTTTGTGATTGAGATTAGATATACTTGTGAGATACCATATTGCTCCTCCGTTCAGAGTTGAAATGATTAACAGGTACCATATTATATTATTAAGATGTTAGATAGTTAGAAATGACCCAGACAACGTTCTACCGCCGATTCTGTGGGGTAGGCTTGGCGTAACCACGTACTCGTGCCCGATTATCCGGGTGTGGGCCGTGACACACTTTGTGTCAGAATTTAGCACCAAGGAGAATGTTGGTGATTGCAAAGCTATAAGGGTCATCTTTCTAGCAATTGCACCAACATAAATATGGCTACTTGAGCCACTTTGGTAACATGCTAAACAATTCTTCCTAAATGGCTAAAATCGTAGAATCTAGCATTCTTCAAAATTAATGTTTTGTTACTATCTCTTATCTGATATCTTTAGTTATTATTTATTCAAATCAATGTGAGATATGACACTAACATGCTTAGTTAATTCTCTTGTAACTACCTCTATCTAGCATGACTAGTTGTTTAGCTAAAATATTAGTCGTCAGTATAGAGTTATTTACTTTTTATTAGTATGACTCAATTGTCTATGCATGCTTTATAACTTTTAGTAAGTTTTATTCGTCAAAAATTAGGATTCTGAATTTTGATGTTGTATAATGTTATAATTAGCATATATACCTATTAAATCTAAGTTCTTTAAAGTTAAGATGTAAACCTCCTCAACCAAATTAGGGTTTTGTGGTAATTTTAAAGAACTGATAATAGGGACAAACCAAGATAATTTAAATTTTGTAAGAGGATCTTAAGTACCCTATGCCATAGTGCAACCATGATTATACAATGGGAATTAACTTTGCCTTGCGCAAATAAGCATTTAATTAATTAATTGACTTATGGCTAATTTCACCTCAACTGGACCTGACCAAACCGGATCCTTGGACCCTGGCCGGCCCAAACCCCAAGACCAATTCCAAACCTCGTCCCCTATATAAATACATAACTTCTCCATATGAAACCCTAAACCAACAAAGCCTCACAAAAACCCTAACCCTAGCCGAATACTCCTCCTCCTTTGCACCAACCATCACTACCACCCCCCATACATTGCCGACCGCCACCCCCCATACAAAGCCGACCGCCCCATACATTGCGGACCGCTGCCCCCCATACACAGCCAACCACCGCCCCATACACAACCGACCACCCCCATACACAGCCGACCACCGCTCCATACACAGCCGACCACCCCCATACACAGCCGACCACCCCCCATACACAGCCGACCCGCTGCCCCCGTACACCCCAGACCCGCTGCCCCCGTGCACCGCGGCCGCACTTGCTTCAGTTCCGCCGCCGCTGCTACAGTCTCGCCAGAGTACGCCTCGATATGAGCAGACCCTGTCTGAGCAAGCCACGAAGAGGTAACCACGTCAAACCCCGCTTCTTCATTAAATATCGTAGCATCATATCGACGTGTCAATAATGGTTGATATTAAACACCACCCTAACTATGTGCAAATTGGTTAATGAATAATAAGGTTTAGAATATGTGTATTTACTAGCAAACTCTAAATAATGAGGCATAACGCCAAGGACTTGCATCTCCACCCTAAACTATGTACATAAACCACGTGTAGTGAACATAGAAACCAAGTAGCGTGTTTGCACAGAACAGCAATCGAGGTCAGACCGTAACTTGAACTTATTATCCCAAGGGCTAGGATGATCGAGCACAAAACCCGTGTGCACCCTAGCTAAGCGCATATGTGACGCTATATTCGAACAGACGGGAACTTGCGATAATATTCAAGCAGCGCGTTGTAATCGTGAACATTTAATGTTTAGCATCTAATATTAGATTGTTATATTATATTTGTGTTTAGGACCTTTGGATCAGCCGGAAGATACTGCAGGAACCAGCTTCTGGCATTCACAGCTTCAGGACTCAGGCAAGATAACTTGCCATATTTACTGTCTAAATTAAATTATGCATATGTTGTATTGTATTCTTGTTGCTTTTACTTTATACAACTGTGCGCGTCCGAGATTGACTCCGGTACATTCGACGGATGCGTCGATGATTTATATACTTGGCCTAATCATTAGCAGACTCATCCATTAGATGATACCCTGTTATCATCTGAGACCTGACACCTTACACGTTCACAGAGACATATTTATATTGGGATGCGAGTTTTCGTACTCGACTAGCTATCGTTACGTGTAACCTACATCACGGTTAGTACGTAGTTCAGTTTACATTGTATTGATAGAGACTTGGCATATAGATACGTGGTATGCACGTCGAGGAGTTAACTTGCGTATCTACATTGGGCGGGGAGGACATTAGTAGGCATATGGGATACCCCCATTGGATTTCGTTGTATCCAGAGGAACCACGGAACCAATGACTCCCTTTACACTGCTGCCACGTTCTTCGGAGCGATATGGACGATATACTGTACTGCTGCCACGTTCTTCGGAGTGATATGGCCGATATACTACACTGCTGCCATGCTCTTCGGGGTGTTGGACGTTATGCCTATGCCTACCCATACATACCAAATTTTTCCTCACATTGCATTCACTTAGATTGGTTAGCACACCCTATATTGTGTTTATTTTATTCAGTATTTATATATGGCATACTTCTATGTATCTTGTTACATCTCTCTGAGGACCTGGTACCTTTCTAAATTTGGACGAGGCTTTCTACCCCACAATATACGGCCCAGGACAGGAGACGAGATTCGCTACTGCAGAGGAGTTAGAGGTTCTACCTTCGGAGTTTCCGTGATCACTTGGTAGGCCTACTGCCTAGGATAGAGAGCATCATTATCGAGGCAGCTGATGCCTTAGTCTTTATCTCTTATCATTCATTTTAGTACTTTCTTTCTTCATAGTAGTGGGTTTGTTCCCACCAGACATTATCAGTTGTACTATGATATCTTGAGACTGGCATTTATTTTCTAGCAGTTTATTTTATATTCTTGCAGCTTACATTGTGGATGAGATTAGTTACTCGTTGATTCATTGTTTTGGGACATGTTAGTATTTTAGGACAGCGTAGCAATCTTTGTTAGGATCCATTAAATTGGGATATCCTCAGAGACGTGTCAGCTGGCTATTGCCACATGGCCTGGTTCCATATATTTTGGGACTGGGGTGTGACATGGTTTTAGTGGTGGTCCATGCAGGTCCCCTTTTCGTCTTTTTCGCTTGTGGTATGGTAACGTACCCAGCGAGCCTACAATAGGATAGAAGTTACTAGATCTCATCCACTTTTTGATTCTCCTTTGAACTTCCTTCATACTGCTTCTAAATATATGCATCCTGTTTGTTGTTCGTACCCTTCTAACGAAGTCCTATCTCTTACAACAAGATAAATTTGTGCAGTGGACGAGGAGCACCCCGTGCCGCGGTGCCAGATAATACCACTCAAGGAGAGGAGGTACCCCAAGGGCAACCCCCGCTACAAACTCCGCTGATACATTGGCACGAGACATTGCGGGGCGATCCTACACCGCAGCCTGAGGGACAGACTTCCCAGATAATCCCCACACAACATTGTGAGGGCCAGACATTAGGAGCTACACCGATACCGCAGACTGAGAGGCCGACATCTGAGGAGACGCATACTGCACAGCCAGAGATTCCACTACCACCGCCTCCTCCTTATCCACACCAGATGCCACAGCTAGATGGCCAGCCACAGATGCTTCAGTTTTTCTAGGCAATAATGCAAGCACATTGGCAGCAGACAGAGATATTGAGGCAGAGTCTGATGACAGTACTAGAAAGGATACTTGTCCCAGCACCCGTACCAGCACCTCCACCAGCCCAGACAGGTGGCACTGTTAGATGGTTCCGACAGATGGGACCAAATACTTTCTCAGGAAGTGAGACTGCAGAACAGATCTTCGATTGGGTCGCCAACACGGAGATGTTACTAGAGGCTTCATAACTGCATCCAGACCTTTGGATGACCGCAGTAAGGGCCCAACTAAAAGGAAATACCCATTACTGGTGGGATTCTATTGAGCGCAGTGTAGGCAAGAACTAGACTTGGGAACAATTCTTGGAATACTTTTATGCAAAGTATTTCCCAGCTACAGTTAGGAATGCCCTGTACTCACAGTTCCTACATCTAGAACAGGGAAATATGACTGTTGACGCCTATGATGCAGAATTCAGCCGCCTTAGCAGATTTGGCGCCGTCTTGATACCCAATGATCTAGAGAAGGCCCAGAGATTTTATCACGGTCTCAATTTTGAGCTACAGAGATACACCACCATACAGGCGAGGATTTCTTATGAAGAGGTTCTTGCGGAGGCGAGAATCCAGGAGGCCATCGTCAGAGGAGCTAGACGTTCCAACACGACTATACCAGCCAGAGCACAGCCCGGAGCAGGAGGACCGATACGACGTCCCGGAGCATAGACACAGCAAAAGGCGATGCTATACCAGCAAAAGGAGCTTCCGACTTGCTACCATTGTGGTAAGAGAGGACATTACGAGAAAGACTGCAGAAGAAGACTGAGGACATGCCTGATTTGTGGGTCAGACCAGCACCAAGTTCGAGACTGCCAGCAACGCAGAGAGACAGCACCACCAGTCGGACAGAGGCCAACCGTACCAGTTCCAAGAATACTACCACCACCAGGAGGCCAGCGTCCACTAGCACCCGGAGGATTTCAAAGGGGACCACCCTTGGCCCCACAGGAGGTACAGTTTGATCGAGCTCGATAGTAGACCGGAGGACAGAGCCACGGACAGGCCTTTGTATTAGCAGCTACCGAAGAGGAAACAGAAGGAGAAGCTATCACAGGTACCATCTTAGTTGCATCCCTACCTGCAATTGCATTATTTGATTCTAGAGCTACATTATCATTTATATCTAGTAGATTCGTAGCAATGAATAGAGTAGCAACTTCCCCCTTACCTAAGAGTTGGAAGATTCTTACCGGAGGAGGTATCGTGCCGGTTACCAGCACTATCAGAACGTGCTCAGTAGTTGTATGTGGTAGAGAGATGAGAGCACGATTCTTGGTATTGCCTATGCCGTACTTTGATGTTGTGTTAGGCATGGACTGGTTAAGCCAGTATAACGCCATACTGAACTACCGGAAGGGTAGCGTCACTTTTAAACCGCCAAATCAACCGGAGTTCGAGTACATACGAGGAACCGTCGAACAAGGAGTAGGACAAATAGCGAGAACTTGCATGGCTATAGAGATTGCACCACCGCCAATAGTTGCAGAATTTGAGGATGTTTTTCCTGAAGACTTGCCAGGCTTACTGCCAGACAAAGACATGGAGTTCACCATCGAACTAGTACCCGGAGCAGCACCGGTATCTTCTAATGTATACCGATTGGCGAAAAAGGAGTTAGATGAGCTGAAGCTACAATTAGAGGAGTTATAGAGCAAGGGATTTATCCGTCCTAGTGCATCACCATGGGGAGCACCAGTATTGTTTGTGCCTAAGAAGGATGGAATAGTACGTATGTGTCTTGATTACAGAGCCCTTAACGCTTTAACTATCAAGAACAAGTACCCCCTGCCGCGGATTGACGATCTATTCGACCAGTTAATAGGAGCAGTGGTGTTCACCAAGATCAACTTAAGATCGGGCTATCATCAAGTAAAGGTGCGAAGAGAATACATTCAAAAGACAGCATTCAGGACTCGTTATGGTTACTACGAGTTCTTAGTAATGCCTTTTGGACTGACGAATGCACCTACTGTATTTATGAACTTGATGAACAGAGTATTCCACCATTACTTAGGCCAGTTCATGGTAGTCTTCATCGATGACATCCTGGTGTATTCGAAGAGCTACGAGGAGCACGAAGAGCATCTGTATCACGACCCGCACCCGGTTTAGGGGCACGAGTACGTGGGTACGTCCAGCCTACGCCGCAGCATCGGCGGTAGAACGTTGTCAAGGTCTTGATACTATCTAGCCAATCTCACACAAGCATCCAATCTCCATAAGGAGGCACGGATGACATAACTAAAATGAGCACATACTCAATCACAGGATTACAGCACGATAAGATAGCAAAACAAAATTAAATACAACACAAGTCTAAAGTAATAATCAAACTCAACAATATCCCAGTCATCAAAAATTGTCGGAGACAAATCCGGTACCAAAAGTCTGCTAAAAGAACTAATCAGAAAACTAGAAGAATTAGTGATTTCCGGCTAGACCTCACGGAATCACAACTAACTACCAAGTCTGCAGCTACTCACCATATGGTCCATAAAGTGTCGGACAGCGGTCCTCTAAGGCATAGTCTGGAAAAATGTTTCCAGTCAGGAAGGAGCAAAGTACAAATCTCAAATAACAGTTCCATTAAATTGATAAGGACTATAAAGCAATAAACATGTGATGCTAGCTACTAAGAAGACAGTGAAATAAATGCAATAGCAATTAAAAAGAGACAGGCAATGTAAAGAGACAGGCAATAGGCAATATGATACAGTCAGTGCATGTATGAAAATGAAAAGAACAAGGAACAGTATCATATACGGGTGATGTAGTATATGATTTAAATAGAGAACTGTAATCTATTCTAAGTGTTTGAAATAGTAGTTTCAAAATGTGATCGGCTTGGGAACATGTACGATAGCTATAGGGCCTGGCTAATCATGAGTGAAGAGCATGATTAACACTTACATTGTTCTATACTACAATAAGAGGTTATGATCACATTTCTTACTAACTACTTCCCCGCCCCCAACTAGTACTGTGGATCCAACCATGACACGTCACGATACACGAGCAAGTCCAATCTATCATGTACGATATCTAATATATATGTCGTGTACAATGTCAATACGATAATCAATGTAACATCTCATGACTGCAGATCCAAGCTATACTAGTCCGTGTAGCACAGTGTCAAGGATTCAGATGTAACATTTCATGATTATTGAACTTATAAAAATTATCAAAGAATTAGAAATTATCAGAGAATGTACTTGCCTTGGTCCTTAGCTGATAATTATGGATGTCCTGTTCCAGAGTATCCCCTGAGTGAACCAACAGTCCTATAAACACATCACAAGCAAAACCACATTTGCATCAGATGCTACACTAACACAGTCTAAAAATACTGAGTTTGGGACTTCTCTAGGTATGCTACTGGTCACCTAGGATCTCCTAGTAAATAGATACAAAATTATACATATCTTAATTAACACATATATAATATATATATATATATATATCAAATTAAACACATATACAATATATATATGTATATACCTTAAAAATATGCCAAGGGTTTATACAAAAATATATATACACATATATATATATATGTCAATACATTATATATAATATTAAATACTAAAATACATATATAATACATGTTTATACCTATACCAACAATAAGTTTATATATATGTATATATACTTACATATACCAAAATAAAAATATAAATCTACATATATATATTGATACCAAAATACGGTTATTTTGAATATATATCAAAATACTGGTATTCATATATGTATTTATACATATTCCAAAAATACATTTAATACGTATATACTATATGAAATTATACCAAATAAATATATGTATATTTGCAACCCAAAACATACATTTATATATAGGTATCTATATATTACCAAAATAATACATATTTTCTATATAAAAAATACAATACAATATTCAACACATATCATTATACGTATACGTATCTATATACATATATATATATATATCTACACATTAAATAATATATACAAATACATGTACATTAACATAGAATACACTAAATATATCTATATACCATACATATACACATTATATTAAAATACACATATTACATTATACTAGGTATATACTATACTAGTACATGTCTTAAACATTAATTAAATAATGCTATACATATACATATATTAGTATATACTCAAACGTATATACATATGTACATATATATACATACATATATATATATACATATATATATATATAAGGAGAAGGAAGGGGAGAGAAGAACTTACTGTGGTGGTGGTGGTAGTTGATGCTCGCCGGACCGGAGGGGGAGACAGCGCCGGACTGTGCACGCAGAGGAAGGAGCAACAGCGGAAAGAGGAGCCGGACGGGAAGTTGGGCAGCCAGCGCCGGAGATGGGCTGCACAGGTGGAGGAGGAGCCGCGGGGTGGTTCCCGTGGTGGTCCGATGTAGATGGAAGGAGGAGATGGAGATGGGGTTGCCGCCGGAGGGAGTCGGCTGATCCGTGGGCCGGCTGTTCAGTGCCGTCGAGAAGGAGCAGGGAGCAGGGAGTCTGCCGGAGTGGATGGATGGATGGATGGATGAATGGATGGATGAAGCCGAGGTGGTGAACGCAGAGCAGCGGTCCCAGCGGGGAGGAGCTCCGGGAAGAACAGCAGGGGGAGAGGGCCGCCAGGTCGCCTGGCCGGAGGATCGAACGGCAGAGGGAGGAGGAAGGAGCACGCAGGGGGCCGGTGAAGCAGGCAGCGGTGGTCGGAGCAGCAGCGCCGGTCGGGTCTGGCCGGGAGTGGATGGATGAACAGGATGTTTTCCCCCTTTGGAATTTGAATTTCAAACTCAAAAATAAAAGAAGGAGAAGAAGAAAGGAAGAAGAAGAAGAAAAGCGAAGAAGAAGTTTACATACGTAGGAGAGAGGGAGGAGGCTTGTGAGGAGGGTGTGGTTACCTAGGTTTTCTAGGGATTAGGGCTTATGATGTGACAAGACATTATATAGGGGAGAGGGTTTGATGAAGGGTGAGGATTTGACCCCTAGAATGAGGGGTCCAGATTTGTCATGAGAGAAAAATTAATTCATGTAGGAATGAGGGTAAGGGCTAGTTAAATAATATTAGGTTCCCTCATTGTTTAAACAATTGGGTGCTGACACAAAAAATACAAATTTGCAATTTAGCCCCCTTAAATTTGGGAAATTGCACAACCACATAAAATAACGAAAATTTTGCGGGCGATTCGGTGTCCGGTGTTTTGTAGGGTCAGAGGGCGCTGTATGATCGGTGTGGGCTCAAATAGCAGGGTGCTGGAATTAAATTGGGATTTTCAGAATTGGTTAAAATTATATCCTCAATTTAATTAGAAATAAATGCAAGTTGTGTTCAAAAATTAATTAGGAGTACATGGAGCCAAAATCAGGTCAGGTCATCAATACCAATAATGAAGACAACTCAGAACAGAATATTACCCTAATTTGGGCCGCACGAAAAATAGGTCAAGATTGCCTCCAATTTAAATTGGAACGCACACGATACAAAAATAGGGATTTATTAAATAACGTCCGCGACGATTTTTGTGCGGCCAGAAATAATGCATAGGGAGCATAATTATGAGTTGCAAAAAATAGCAGAATGGAAGGCGGACATGTCTAGGGCAAGATTGTGAAATTTGTTTGGAGACAAAAGATAGGGTAGTGCTCCAAATATCGAAGCAAAGGCAATGCACAAAAATATTAAATAAAATACGGTAATTAATTACAATCTCCAAATATTAAATTCTAGATAAAATAATAAAATCAAGAATTCTATAATTCGGACAGGTGGTCATCTACTGGGCTTCTAGGGCTAGTCTGCTAGCTAAAAATAAATGAACACTGCATCTAATACTATATTTAATTACACATCACACATATTTATTTAAATTAATATACTATCATGCAATTACTTAATTGTAAATACCATAATATTAAATATTATAAAAAGTCAAAAATACCCCTGTTTCCAGAATGTGGTAGTGACAAGTCTACCCTCCTTAAAAGAATTTCGTCCTCGAAATTCAAAATCCTCATAGTAGTGTTTATTCATACACATTACTATTTCCCTCAAAAATTTAAATTCAACCACGAAATCCGGTAATAATTCACAATGTCTTTTCAAAATTTTCCAAAAGTTCTGAAATTATTGCATTCCTGAAAAATCCTCGGAAAGATCAAAGTCCATTTTTATCAAAATTTCCCCAAAATTTTAGTTAATAATTTAATACTCAGAATTTAATATCCACTCCTCAATTTGATTTTTTTTTTTTTCAATGCACAATTATAAAATGTAATCTCGTCTCACAAGTTTGAATTTAAACATTTATTCATCAAAAAATTTATTTCTCGATTTCCTCTTCCTCAAAATACCCACCAATGCGATACTTAAAGATTCTCAAATTGCAACATCTCATATAAAATTCTAAAATTCATAACTCGCAATTAAATAAATATATTAATAAATCTCCCAAAATTTCTAAATTTAATAACCAATTTAAATATGCCATAATCTTCCTGGAATTAATAGATCATAAATTCTGCCATGTTAAATTCTTGGCCCTTTATTTAAATTGATGCTTATCCTCGAATTTTTAAGCATCTTGTTAATCATCTTGTCTCTCCTGTCAAGTCATAACTCCTTTCTGAATCTTCGTCATGGTCAAACCCCGATAAACATGGTCTAAGAAAACCTTCCTACAATTATACAACATGCAATCTAAGGGGATATGTACGGTCATGGTGTCTTTTGTCATGGTATTGCAGTCTCTGTATCAGGGTGTACTACTAACTACATTATAACAAGAAAATCATGTATACAACTATTGTACTAAGGAATCAATCAATCAAATAGAGAGGGACAGAAGGAAGGAAAGAACAGAACCTGCTAACACATTACCTGTAGTATCGGTCTCCTTGACCGTCATCGCAAATGCCCCGCCCTGCTGGGGTGGTTTCCTTCGCGGGTGCTGAGCATTATACGGTTCCACAGGTAGCCTAACTGGATCTCTATAATCTGAAACTGCGTGCTGGCCGGGAAGATAAGGGGCTAGAAGACAATCCCTTACTCGATGTCCCGCAGCGCCGCAGTGCAAACAAAGTCCTAGCCTCGTTCTACAGCTCTCCCAAAGGTGACCTGACTTCTTACAGAAATGACAAGTCTGCTGTGTCTCTCTTGGAGGCTGTTGCTGATTCTGCTGAACACGGACTGGTGCCTGGTTCTGTTGTTGATACTGATACGCCCATGGATTTTGCTGGATAGGAACTGGTGCTAGGTACTGCGGTGGATGCTGAAATATCCATGGTTGTTGCTGAATATGAAATGGTACTTGGTACTGCTGTTGGTGTTGAATACAGGGATGCTTGGCTGGTCCTGTTCTACCATTCGTATCTCCAAAAGTATTGTGACTCCTCTTAGGCCTGAGATCCAGATCCTCTTCTGCGATCTGAGCATCCATCAAGATAGCCTCATAGGTAGCGGTACGACGACCAGAAGTGCGCGACCTAATCTCTCTTATCAGTCCCTTTCTAAATTTCCGGGCTCGATCTCCTGGGTCCCGAATCATAGATGATGCAAAATGGCTCAATCTACAGAATTCTGCAGCGTACTTATCGACCGACATGTTTCCTTGAACCAAGTCATGAAACTGACTTTCCAAGGTTCCCAATGCCACGTCGGGAAAGAACTTCTCCTTGAAGAGTTCCTTGAAGGTCTCCCAAGTAAGTCCTTGTGCAGTAATTCTCGGCTCCGTGCGATACCACGTGAGTGCGATATCGAACATCTGACTGCCAGCGGCTTCTATCTGTAAGTTCTCCGGAATCTGGGTCAATCGGAGGCTCCGCTCTATATCCTCTAGCCAGTCGTCAGCGTAGAGTATCCCTTCGGTGCCTTTAAACTCTCGAGGCATCATCCTCTTGAAATCCACTATAGTGCCTGATCTATGCTGCTGCTGGCCAGGAAACTGCTGGTACTGTGCTACTCTCTCCAAAGCTTGGAGAGTCACCTGATGGGCATTCTCCATGTTTTCTCCCATCAGCTCGGTTTATGCCTGGTGCGCTTCTGCTTGCATCCTCTGAGCCTCAGCTTGAACTCGCTGAGCGTCTGCCGTCACTCTCTGGGCATCTACCATGCCCTGGATCAAGGTAAACATCTGCGTTCCGTGAATGGGCAAACCTCCGGGAATCGGAGTCGGTGGAGGAGGAAGGTTGTCCGTCACAGCTGTGGCAATCTTCTGAACAGGTGGGGGAGGAGGATCCCCAAAAAGTGCAGATACTCCTACGTGCACCGGAGATGTAGGAGGAACTACGGTTGTCTGTCCCTCAGGTGGAGAGGTGGCAGACCCCTCTAAAGCTGATGTTCCTGCTCTCATAGATCGTGTCTGCGGCGACATCCTGAAGACAGATCCCAAAGAATCAATTTAGGCAAAAATGCGATATCATCAAGGAAGGACAGTACAGTTCTAAAGAAGCAACATTCAAGATAAAAGATTGGAAATAAATCCTAGTTGTGATTGCACAAGTCAAAGATGCATCCATGGTCTGATACCTCTATCCCTCTAAGTACCACAGTTCTACTAGAAATATACTCTCTGCTAGCTTTCATACCTACTGCAATTGCTGATACTAGTTATCCTTGTCACTTAAGTGCATATCAAATGCAACACACCATACTAAGTACTGTTCTCTCTCCAATACAATCCTAGATGAACACCTAAGCCAATTGGCAGTAAAATCTCAATCATGCTCAAACCAACATATCCTTACATATGCACCTCATCTATTATATACTAGTATATCTCTCCCCCTATAAAATCTTATCCTCAAAATAAAATTCCTCAAAATAACTCCTCGAATAAATTTTAAGGTAAAAATGCATATACTTTCCTCAAGACCAATTATCTAAATACTGAAGTAAAAAACTTATCAATTCCAAAAATCCTTATAGCTTGTTTAGGTTCATCAAATTGAATCTGAATTCCTCAAAAAGTTTTAATGACAATATCTCAACTTCTCAAAATTCAAAATTTGAAATTTATTTTCAATCCTCAATTTAAAATTTAAATCCATATCTTGTAGTCCAATAGCCCTAGTGTTAATCTTCCTTGTTGTCCTCATCGACGTGCGTCATCAGATAATACCATAAATCAGTCTGCAAATTCATCTTGATATGAAATCAAACCCTACTATGAACCAAAATCCTAACTTAATACCTAATTAACAACAATCAAATTCAACATCAATAAGTAAGAATGGACGGAACAAGGGAATGATTTTTAAATTAAAAATTATAACAAAATTCTCAGGGGTCATCCCAGGAATCTCTCAAGAAATTGTGATTGAGTATTCGCTTTCGTCCTAGTATCCTATGTCCTAGATCCTATCGCAGGCACGCAGTAGTGTAACAAAGATGCCACACTACTACGACATCGCACAACTCGTGAAGTCTGACCTGCATGGGCCACCACTAAAAACGTGTCACGACCCGCACCCGGTTTAGGGGCACGAGTATGTGGGTACGTCCAGCCTACGTCGCAGCATCGGCGGTAGAACGCTGTCAAGGTCTTGATACTATCTAGCCAATCTCACACAAGCATCCAATCTCCATAAGGAGGCACGGATGACACAACTAAAATGAGCACATACTCAATCACAGGATTACAGTACGATAAGATAGCGAAACAAAATTAAATACAACACAAGTCTAAAGTAATAATCAAACTCAACAATATCCCAGTCATCAAAAATTGTCGGAGACAAATCCGGTACCAAAAGTTTGCTAAAAGAACTAATCAGAAAACTAGAAGAATTAGTGATTTCCGGCTAGACCTCACGAAATCACAACTAACTACCAAGTCTGCAGCTACTCACCATATGGACCATAAAGTGTCGGACAGCGGTCCTCTAAGGCATAGTCTGGAAAAATGTTTCCAGTCAGGAAGGAGCAAAGTACAAATCTCAAATAACAGTTCCATTAAATTGATAAGGACTATAAAGCAATAAACATGTGATGCTAGCTACTGAGAAGACAGTGAAATAAATGCAATGGCAATTAAAAAGAGACAGGCAATATAAAGAGACAGGCAATAGGCAATATGATACAGTCAGTGCATGTATGAAAATGAAAAGAACAAGGAATAGTATCATATACGGGTGATGTAGTATATGATTTAAATAGAGAACTGTAATCTATTCTAAGTATTTGAAATAGTAGTTTCAAAATATGATCGGCTTGGGAACATGTACGATAGCTATAGGGCCTGGCTAATCATGAGTGAAGAGCATGATTAACACTTACATTGTTCTATACTACAATAAGAGGTTATGATCATATTTCTTACTAACTACTTCCCCGCCCCCAACTAGTACTGTGGATCCAACCATGACACGTCACGATACACGAGCAAGTCCAATCTATCATGTACGATATCTAATATACATGTCGTGTACAATGTCAATACGATAATCAATGTAACATCTCATGACTGCAGATCCAAGCTATACTAGTCCGTGTAGCACAGTGTCAAGGATTCAGATGTAATATTTCATGATTATTGAACTTATAGAAATTATCAAGGAATTGGAAATTATCAGAGAATGTACTTGCCTTGGTCCTTAGCTGGTAATTATGGATGTCATGTTCCAGAGTATCCCCTGAGTGAACCAACAGTCCTATAAACACATCACAAGCAAAACCATATTTGCATCAGATGCTACACTAACACAGTCTAAAAATACTGAGTTTGGGACTTCTCTAGGTATGCTACTGGTCACCTAGGATCTCCTAGTAAATAGATACAAAATTATACATATCTTAATTAACACATATACAATATATATATATCAAATTAAACACATATACAATATATATATGTATATACCTTAAAAATATGCCAAGGGTTTATACAAAAATATATATACACATATATATATATGTCAATACATTATATATAATATTAAATACTAAAACACATATATAATACATGTTTATACCTATACCAACAATAAGTTTATATATATGTATATATACTTACATATACCAAAATGAAAATATAAATCTACATATATATATTGATACCAAAATACGGTTATTTTAAATATATATCAAAATACTGGTATTCATATATGTGTTTATACATATTCCAAAAATACATTTAATACGTATATACTATATGAAATTATACCAAATAAATATATGTATATTTGCACCCCAAAACATATATTTATATATAGGTATCTATATATTACCAAAATAATATATATTTTCTATATGAAAAATACAATACAATATTCAACACATATCATTATATGTATACGTATCTATATACATATATATATATATATATATCTACACATTAAATAATATATACAAATACATGTACATTAACATAGAATACACTAAATATATCTATATACCATACATATACACATTATATTAAAATACACATATTACATTATACTAGGTATATACTATACTAGTACATGTCTTAAACATTAATTAAATAATGCTATACATATACATATAATAGTATATACTCAAACGTATATACATATGTACATATATATACATACATATATATATATATATATATATATATATATAAGGAGAAGGAAGGGGAGAGAAGAACTTACTGTGGTGGTGGTGGTAGTTGATGCTCGCCGGACCGGAGGGGAAGACAGCGCCGGACGGTGCACGCAGAGGAAGGAGCAGCAGCGGAAAGAGGAGCCGGACGGGAAGTTGGGCAGCCAGCGCCGGAGATGGGCTGCACAGGTGGAGAAGGAGCCGCGGGGTGGTTCCCGTGGTGGTCCGATGTAGATGGAAGGAGGAGATGGAGATGGGGTTGCCGCCGGAGGGAGTCGACTGATCAGTGGGCCGGCTGTTCAGTGCCGTCGAGAAGGAGCAGGGAGCAGGGAGTCTGCCGGAGTGGATGGATGGATGGATGGATGAATGGATGGATAAAGCCGAGGTGGTGAACGCAGAGCAGCGGTCCCAGCGGGGAGGAGCTCCGGGAAGAATAGCAGGGGGAGAGGGCTGCCAGGTCGCATGGCCGGAGGATCGAACGGCAGAGGGAGGAGGAAGGAGCACGCAGGGGGCCGGTGAAGCAGGCAGCGGCGGTCGGAGCAGCAGCGCCGGTCGGGTCTGGCCGGGAGTGGATGGATGAACAGGATGTTTCCCTCCCTTTGGAATTTGAATTTCAAACTCAAAAATAAAAGAAGGAGAAGAAGAAAGGAAGAAGAAGAAGAAAAGAGAAGAAGAAGTTTACATACGTAGGAGAGAGGGAGGAGGCTTGTGAGGAGGGTGTGGTTACCTAGGTTTTCTAGGGATTAGGGCTTATGATGTGACAAGACATTATATAGGGGAGAGGGTTTGATGAAGGGTGAGGATTTGACCCCTAGAATGAGGGGTCCAGATTTGTCATGAGAGAAAAATTAATTCATGTAGGAATGAGGGTGAGGGCTAGTTAAATAATATTAGGTTCCCTCATTATTTAAACAATTGGGTGTTGACACAAAAAATACAAATTTGCAATTTAGCCCCCTTAAATTTGGGAAATTGCACAACCACATAAAATGACGAAAATTTTGCGGGCGATTCGGTGTCCGGTGTTTTGTAGGGTCAGAGGGCGCTGTATGATCGGTGTGGGCTCAAATAGCAGGGTGCTGGAATTAAATTAGGATTTTCAGAATTGGTTAAAATTATATCCTCAATTTATTTAGAAATAAATGCAAGTTGTGTTCAGAAATTAATTAGGAGTACATGGAGCCAAAATCAGGTCAGGTCATCAATACCAATAATGAAGACAACTCAGAACAGAATATTACCCTAATTTGGGCCATACGAAAAATAGGTCAAGATTGCCTCCAATTTAAATTGGAACGCACACGATACAAAAATAGGGATTTATTAAATAACGTCCGTGATGATTTTTGTGCGGCCAGAAATAATGCATAGGGAGCATAATTATGAGTTGCAAAAAATAGCAGAATGGAAGGCGGACATGTCTAGGGCAAGATTATGAAATTTGTTTGGAGACAAAAGATAGGGTAGTGCTCCAAATATCGAAGCAAAGGCAATGCGCAAAAATATTAAATAAAATACGGTAATTAATTACAATCTCCAAATATTAAATTCTAGATAAAATAATAAAATCCAGAATTCTATAATTCGGACAGGTGGTCATCTACTGGACTTCTAGGTCTAGTCTGCTAGCTAAAAATAAATGAACACTGCATCTAATACTATATTTAATTACACATCACACATATTTATTTAAATTAATATACTATCATGTAATTACTTAATTGTAAATACTATAATATTAAATATTATAAAAAGTTGAAAATACTCCTGTTTCTGGAATATGGTAGTGACAATCTGAGACTAGTGTTAGAGACGCTGAGGAGAGAGAGGCTTTATGCTAAACTGAGCAAGTGTGAGTTTCTCCTAGATCGTGTCGCTTTCCTTGGATACGTCATCTCAGGAGATGGAATCTCAGTAGATCCAGCAAAGATTTCATCTGTAGAGATATGGCCAACCCCTACCAATGTCTTGGAAGTGAGAAGCTTTCTAGGACTTGCCAGATATTATCGAAGGTTCGTAGAGAATTTCGCAAAGATTGCAGAGCCGATGACCCGTTTGACGCAAACGGAGCAGGAGTTCACTTGGACAGAGGAGTGTCAGAAGGCATTCGATGAGTTGAAGAAGCGCTTAACTACAGCACCTATCTTGACCATACCATCTGGACCCGGAGGATTCTTGATCTATAGCGATGCATCCAGGAAAAGATTAGGATGTGTTTTGATGCAACATGGAAAGGTTGTCTCCTATGCTTCTAGACAGTTGAGGACACATGAGAAGAACTATCCCACCCATGACTTGGAGCTTGCTGCAGTGATTTTTGCTTTAAAACTTTGGAGGCACTATTTATATGAAGAAAGAATGGAGATATTTACTGATCATAAGAGCCAAATGTACGTCTACACCCAAAAGGAGCTGAACCAGAGACAGTAACATTGGCTCGAGGTGATGACAGACTTTGAGATTGAGCTACAGTACCATCCGGGAAAGGCCAACGTAGTAGCTGACGCGTTGAGCAGAAGACCCATGACATTCTTCATGACCACCCAACAATAGCTATTGAGAGAGCTAGAGCAGATGGGTATAGAGGTTGTTATGTCCGAAATAGATAGACAGTTGTCGAGTTTTCAGTTGCAGTCGACAATAGTGGAGAGAATCAAGGCTGCCCTGCCGACAGATGCCAGATTTCAGAGGCTTAGACAAAGGACGGAAGCTGGATTACAGAAAAGACTGAGAATACATGAAGATGGGACTTTGAGATGCGAAGATCGTCTCTATGTTCCAAACAGAGAACTTTGTCAGGAGTTGATGGCAGAAGCACACAGTTCAACCTATTCTATTCATTCAGGAGGCACGAAGATGTACAGGGACTTGAGACAGTACTACTGGTGGCACGGAATGAAGAGAGAGATAGCACGCTTTGTGGCCAAGTGCCTGGTGTGTCAGTAAGTCAAGGCTAAGCATCAGAGATCTGCAGAATTGCTTCAACCACTCCCTATACCAGAGTGGAAATGGGAGCACATCACCATGGACTTTGTTACAGGCTTTCCGAGGAGTCCTAGTGGTCGTAATGCAGTATGGATAATTATGGATAGACTAACCAAGTCTGCACACTTTTTACCCTTTAGAGTTGGGCAATCGACGGAGGCCTTAGCAGATATGTACATGAGGAAGATTGTGCACCTACATAGAGTGCCAGTTAGTATTGTGTCTGACAGGGATACGAGGTTTACGTCTTACTTTTGGCGGAGTATGCAGGAGAGTCTTGGTACTCGCCTGAAGTTTAGCACAGCGTATAACCCACAAACTGATGGCCAATCGGAGCACACCATTTAGACGTTAGAAGACATGTTGAGAGCGTGTATGCTAGATTTCGGAGGATCGTGAGAGGATTATTTACATCTGGTCGAATTTTTCTATAACAACAGCTATCAAGCGAGCATCCAACTGGATCCTTATGAAGCATTGTATGGCAGGAAATGTCGTTCTTCAGTATATTAGAGTGATATAGGCGAGCGACAGATTCTTGAACCAGAGTTGGTTGTTCGTACAGTGGAGAAGGTGAAGAAGATCCAAGGATACCTACGAGCAGCACAAGACAGGCAGAAGCATTGGGCGAATGCGCATCGACGACCCTTAGAGTTCCAGGTTGGAGATCACGTATTCCTAAAGATCTCGCCTACTCGAGGGACTATCAGATTCGGAGGCCGAGGGAAGCTGAGTCCGAGGTACATCGGACCATTACGTATTAGAACGCGTAGGAGAGGTTGCTTACAGATTAGCCTTGCCGCAAACTTTGGAAGGAGTCCATGACGTCTTCCACGTATCACAGCTGAGGAGATACATACCGGATCAGAGTCATGTACTTGACCATTCAGAGATCATAGTCGGCCCGAGCTTGTCGTACCAAGAGGAGCCCGTTGAGATTCTGGACATAAGTGAGAAGGTACTGCGAGGTCAGATCATTCCCTTAGTCCGCGTCGCATGGAGACATCATACACCAAGCGAATCGACTTGGGAACGCGAGAAGGATATTAGACAGCGTTATCCCCACCTTTTCGAAGGACTAGGTACGTATTAGCACCTTATTTATTCAGTTAGGAAATTCTTTTTATACGTATGTTTAATTTCGAGGATGAAATGCTCTAAGGAGGGTAGATTGTAAACCCCCTCAACCAAATTAGGGTTTTGTGGTAATTTTAAAGAACTGATAATAGGGACAAACTAAGATAATTTAAATTTTATAAGAGGATCTTAAGTACCCTCTGCCATAGTGCAACCATGATTATACAATGGGAATTAACTTTGCCTTGCGCAAATAAGCATTTAATTAATTAATTGACTTATGGCTAATTTTACCTCAACTGGACATGACCAAACCGGATCCTTGGACCCTGGTCGGCCCAAACCCCGAGACCAATTCCAAACCTTATCCCCTATATAAATACATAACTTCTCCATATGAAACCCTAAACCGACCACCCTCCATACAAAGTGACCCGCTGCCCCCGTACAGCCCGACCTGCTGCCCCCGTGCACCGTGGCCGCACCTGCTACAGTTCCGCCGTCGCTGCTACAGTCTCGCCAGAGTACGCCTCGACAAGAGCAGACCCTGTCCGAGCAAGCCACGAAGAGGTAACCACGTCAAACCCCGCTTCTTTATGTAAATATCGTAGCATCATATCGACGTGTCAATAATGGTTGATATTAAACACCACCCTAACTATGTGCAAATTGGATTAATGAATAATAAGGTTTAGAATCTGTATATTTACTAGCAAACCCTAAATTATGAGGCATAACGCCAAGGACTTGCATCTCCACCCAAACTCTGTACATAAACCACATGTAGTGAACATAGAAACCAAGGAGCGTGTTTGCACAGAACAACGATCGTGGTCAGACCGTAACTTGAACTTATTATCCCAAGGGCCAGGATGATCGAGCACAGAACCCGTGTGTACCCTAGCTAAGCGCACATGTGACGCTGTATTCGATTAGACGGGAACTTGCGATAATATTCAAGCAGCACGTTGTAATCGTGAACATTTAATGTTTAGCGTCTAATATTAGATTGTTATATTATATTTGTGTTTACGATCTTTGGATCAGCCGGAAGACACTGCAGGAACCAGCTTCTGGCATTCACAGCTTCAGGATCCAGGCAAGATACCTTGCCATATTTACTGTCTAAATTAAATTATAAATATGTTGTATTGTATTCTTGTTGCTTTTACTTTATACAATTGTGCGCGTCCGAGATTGACTCGGGTGCATTCGACGGATGCGTCGATGATTTGTATACTTGGCCTAGTCATTAGCAGACTCAACCATTGGATGATACCCTGTTATCATCTAAGACCTGACACCTTACACGTTCATAAAGACATATTCATATTGGGATGCGGGTGCGTACTCGACTAGCTATCGTTACGTGTAACCTACATCACGGTTAGTACGTAGTTCAATTTATATTGTATTGATAGAGACTTGGCATATAGATACGTGGTATACACGTGGAGTAGTCGACTTGCGTATCTACATTGGGCGGAGAGGACATTAGTAGGCGTATGGGATACCCCCATTGGATTCTGTTGTATCCAGAGGAACCACGGAACCAATGACTCCCTTTACACTGCTGCCACGTTCTTAGGAGCGATATGGACGATATACTATACTGTTGCCACGTTCTTCGGAGCGATATGGCCGATATACTGTACTGCTGTCACGCTCTTTGGGGTGTTGGACGTTATGCCTACGCCTACCCATACGTACCAAAGTTGTTCTTACATTGCATTCACTTAGATTGGTTAGCACACCCTATATTGTGTTTATTTTATTCAGTATTTATATATGACATGCTTCTACGTATGTTGTTACGTCTCTCTGAGGACTTGGTACCTTTCCAGATTTGGACGAGGCTTACTACCCCACAGTATACGGCCCAGGACAGGAGACAAGATTCGCTACTTCAGAGGAGTTAGAGGTTCTACCTTCGGAGTTTCCGTGATCACTTGGTAGGCCTACTGCCTAGGATGGAGAGCATCATTATCGAGGCAGCTGATGCCTTAGTCTTTATCTCTTATCATTCATTTCAGTATTTTCTTTCTTCATAGTAGTGGGTTTGTTCCCACCAGACATTATCAGTTGTACTATGATATCTTGAGACTGGCGTTTATCTTCCAGCAATTTATTTTATATTCTTGCAGCTTACATTATGGATGAGATTAGTTACTTGTTGATTCATTGTTATGGGACATGTTAGTATTTTAGGACAGCGTAGCACTCTTCGTTAGGACCCATTAAATTGGGATATCCTCGGAGACGTGTCAGCTAGTTATTGCCACGTGGCCTGGTTCCATATATTTTGGGACTGGGGCGTGACATAAGATTACTTTTGGTTAGTAGCCAAAAGATCCATTCTGTCAAAACATGTAAATAGCCTAAGCGACACGTTACTTAAGTGTCTTCGGACCACCGCTAGCTGGGATCCGGCCCCTACATCTAACCCAAGATGATTAACACTTTATTGAATAATGATTTGTTAAGGTTTATTCTTAATTGTTTCCAGAATACAGAGTGAATCTGAGCCCTATGTTTTGACATAAAACTGACAACTTTTAGTATAGGCTGTGACACTATGACATTTAATAAAGCTCTACTAGTCACTTTGGATATTTCTAATTATTTCATAACTATTTCAATTAATTTAGACTTTGGCTAGTTGTAATGATCTGCATATTTCTTTTCTACTACATGATTTGTTGTTAGACTATGATATATAGTTTAATGTTAAGATGAGATATCTGAGAGAAGTTTAGTTGTTTAATTGTCTGACTAAATTTGAATATTCACTTATGCTTCTAATGTATTATTGTTACCCAATGTTTGATAGTACTTTTGTGCTATGTATTGAATATGTCTGCATCTAGTTACTTTCAATTGGTTACTATTTAAGTCATTGTTATTCAGTCATTGTTTTATATAATTTTTTATATTGACATCCTAGCTACTTACACCTGATCACATTATATGCTTTATGTTACTCACCTTATTTTCATGATATATTCTTTGTTTGAGGGGGAGCCGTAAACTATATATGACAAAGGAGGAGAAACATGTCAAATATGTGCATATTCGCCAATGTCGTACTATGGGGGAGCTTATGCACAAGTACAAGCTTAGGTACTATTAGCCGTATAAATATCTCCTATTACGGGGGAGCTTCTTTTTTATCATCTCAATGGGGGAGAAGTAAGTTTAAGTATATAAGTATATGTTTAAGTAGTATACATATAGTAATCTGTGCTTATTATTTATGATATATACATTGATTATATTTGTCTTAAACTTAATTGATTTGCCATAATAAAAAAGGGAGAGATTGTTGGCCCAATGTTTATATTGAGTTTTTGAATATGGCTAATCGCTTAAGTTTAGTATTATAATAATCGTTCAATCACTATAGTAACTTCTACTTAAACTCAACATTGTCCAGATATACATTAATGTTATAATATTTGCTTCTGTATATTGCTTTGTTCGTCTAACATGTATGTGCAAAAAGCAATAAGCAAGTTCATCATTGACTTATGCTATGACAAAATGTTGATGAGCCAAAGACGACGTTATACCAGAAATTTTTTTTGAATCGCCTACGACTTATCCGGAGTCTCGCACTTGGGGGATCCGCTGCCCGATCAGCGGACGGGGGTCGTGGGGCAGCGCCCCTCTTCGGGGGTTCGTGGGTGAAGTCCCCAAAAGTTATTCAGATTTTCAGATCTGGTTATCTTTGGACAACTGTCGTCAAGAAAAAAAAAGCCTCTTCAAGTCAGCAGATATTTTAGAAGATTGGCGTCAACATTGCTCTTAGTTTTCAATAATGTAATTTAATGTTTATTGAGTCTAGGACTTATGTACATCGAGTCGTACTGGCATAACCTAAGTCCACTCAAATAAATCCCTGAACCTAGCTACCAAATCAGCCTTAATTCAAACCCAAATCTTACTAGAATTGGCAACTGAACTAGGGCCGAATTCATGCCGAACTCGGACCTAACTTGGTCATCTGTATAGTATGAATTCAACCCAGTTATTATATCCCTGATTTCTTGGCCTAATTTTCAAAAATTTGAATAAAAATCTACCCGAACTCTAGCCGAATTCGGTTTGCCAATACCCTATAAATATGTTTATTTTTCCATATTCCAACTCACTCATCCATTCTACATCTTTCTATTCTTTCACGATCCGCACCCGGAATGGGAGTACGACTACGTGAACAACGCCTAGTCTACGCCACGATATCGGCGGTAGAACGCTGTCTAGGTCAATAATACTATCTAAATATCTCGTACAATATATATAAGGTACCTGTCATGCTATCTCAACTCTAAATTGAGGAACAATATGATATATGATAATGAAACCAATATTCAATCACAATATCAAACTAGGAGAAGAAATATCATGATTTAGAATAAAGGAAAGAAATACAAGAGTCCGATAAGTCTACACTATAAGTCTAGGCCCAATGCAATTCCCAAAATAATGTATACACATGTATGAGTCTAAAATAAGGCTAATACAATATCCAAAATATAAGTCTAAGTCTCCTCGGTCACTGGCACTAAGATCTCCTGCTATAGAGGAGTATTCTCTAATGGTTCACCGTCCTGCGGCCCGTAGTAAGTGGGACACTGCTTCTCAAACCAATCATCTAAAAAATATATCCAATCAGGATTGGAGTAAAGTACAAAACTCTGAAAGCATTTCCAAATATATAGTAGAGCATATATGATAGGCAATAGAAAAGAATACAAGATAACTAGCAACAGGAAATGAAATAAACTAGAGTAAACAAATAATATACTAGAAAGTAAGAACAAGCAATAAAAAATAACTACAAGTAATGGAAACAGATAAACTAACTAATTTGCCTTAAAGTACAAGTTCGTTGTGATTGGTTTGGGTTGAACACGAATATAATATGGTAACTTGATTACACGTGTGATATATAATTGATATGTACATGAATACACTTGGGCTTGATCACATAACCAACTTTTACTCCCCTGTGCCCAACCAATACTCATGGATCCAATTATGACACATTACGAAGACGAATATAAGTACACTGAACACGAGCAGTGTGTGAACATAAAGTATATGATAATCAATACCCGATATACACGATGAAATACATGTGAAAGAGTACCCACTGAACATGGTAGGGGATAACATCCCATGACATGATCCATTTAGTACCAGTCCGTATAGCCTCTGTGTCGAATCAAGTAAACAGTTCTAGAACATGTAATATATACACTATCATGACTAAAAACTAACAAAGAGATGTACTCGCCTCTGGTCCTGAGCAAAGGTGTCTCTCGATGCCCAAGCAGGTGTCGCACAATCTTATTTATGAAACATTATGTCAATTGGTGTAATGAATGATAATTGAGTTAAACAATGCACTAATATGCTTTCTAGGTCAATTTCTAAGTCACACTAGCTAAACT